>JAVFBW010126246.1:0-14261 GCA_034783835.1 Mopalia ciliata
TTAAAATAGAGAGTTCAAATTTGGAATGCAGCTTAATATGATACTAAACTACTAAAATATCACATTTTGCAATACTAAATCAGCTAACATTCTAAATAACCCCTGGCCAGTAAAGAGCTTAATGTCGTAGCTATAGTGATTCTACACTTGTTTTGTTTAAAGTTTTGTTTTAAATATCATGTATTGCTTAAAAATAGGCAGATTATATTCCTCGGATATTCAAGTTATTTGTATAATTTACTTGAATTTTAATTTGACAAGGTTAACACTTAGTTTTTCCACCAAAAAGAAGCAGTGTAAAGTCATATTAGTGAAATGTCCTTGAGTGTTCTGTATACATAAACTGAACAGTCAAAAAATTTGAACTAATAGAACTAAAAATACTGTTTATGTTTAAATTATAATTGACTGTTTTCAAAGTGGCCAACTGTAACCACACACACTTAATTTTTGCACTTGTCCAAAATAGTCTAAAGGAAAATATAAATTTAGCCACTGTCAAATAAACTAATCATTGCAATTGTCTGTTGTCCTCAGAGCGGATTTGTTGTGGCATCAAGTCTCGTGCTGAAATGAAATATAGATGTGAGACATTGAGAAAAATGAAATAAGGGACTTTTATGTTTTGTGTTGAAAAGCTGACGAATATTTATTTAAAATTTTTTTTTATTCTACAACAAAACTGAAAACACTTACCAATCAATAAAAGTTTTCTGACGAGTTTCTCCATTAAGAGATGACATCTTACCAATAGGTTTTTCCATTACATTTTCAGATAAATCGTCTTGGAAACACAACAACGTTATCTGTCCGGGAATCTATCCCAGAGTTCAATGGGTTGATCACATGTCGTGCTCGTAACCCAATCGGAGTTGTCGAGTGTTCAGCAGAGTTCTACGTTCAAGGTAGGTCTGCTCACTATTCTTACAGTATTGGACAATCTTGCCTCTTTGAAGTTTTGCATTCTTTGATACCATTCATAGCATGTTTTTTTCAAGAAAATTTAATACTTTATATCAAAGTTTTTAAAAGAAAATTCAATTGTAATGCCCTAAATGTTTTAATTTAAAAATGTCTTTTGAAAGTTTTATGTTTTTGAAATTGTAAAGTTTTGTGTTTTGTGTTTGTGTGCAATTGTTGTTTTTGTGTGCGCTGCGCTCTTTTTTCCAGACGCTAATAATCCTTTTCTCGTATTAATACAATTTTCCTTTTACAGCATGATCCCTTTATTCATTTCTTTTACATAGTTTTTTTTTTTGTAGTTATTAAAGCAACCAAGTCTGATATTTTATTTCTAAAACGTGTTTCTAGTTCTCTTTTGAAATAGAACACAACTAAATATTCAAATTTGTCATAATGAATGAACATGTGAATGCCTGCTGTTGTTTTTGGATTTGTTGTACTACTTAAGCTATTAAAGTTTGTTTGCACTTATTGATTTTGTGTTGTTCGATCAGAACTTTGAATGACATAGTTGATATGAATGAAGAGCAAACAAGTGAATCAACTAAACGAGTGTTGAATGATGATAGAAATGGTGGAATGAATAAAAGCTTAAAGTATGCATGAACAAGAAAACCAATGAATGAATGAATCTTCCACTATTTGAGTGTGTCTTTGTATCTTTTTGTTCTTTAATCTGTTCTCCTATTTCCCATTATTATTGTTTTGTGCCAAATTTACCTGTAGTTTTGTTTGGATTATTTGATTTTGCATGAGATTCCATGTTAAGCTATAGGAGTTAAAAGCATGAGAACCAAAGCATGAGTCCGTGTGAAGTAACCTGATTAGGAGGCTGCATGGTGAAACCAAACAAGGTATTTCATTTTAATACATTTGTTTCCTTTAACAAATGACAAAAAGAAGATCTGATATTAAATATGTTTCATAATATTTTATAGATAACTTTCACATAAGCAGTTTTGAAGAAGTAATTCAGTGTTTTTATCAGTTTTTGCGGAAATGTTTTGAGTTAGCATAGTGAGGTCTTTACGTAAATGACTCAATTTGTAGAAGGTAAACTTAACTTAGGAGCTGCCATTTACTATAAAAAAAAAATTAACACAAACTCCCCAGTAAATGGGCTTACTTGCGTGTCCAAAATTATGAAGTGTATCACCGTATAAGCATTTTGTGACTCATAAGCTCCAATTCTATAACTAATAAGTAACCAAACTTAACTTCACCACTTTTGATTATAATTCAACTTATTTGTTTTTACCTTGTTTAGATCAAGAAGAAGCTCGTCAAATTGCTGAGGCTCAAATTAAACTTCAAGAGCAGCAGATTCCCACAGAGGCTGTACTTAATGTTCCAATCAGGGATGAGGAGGTGTATAAGATGACTGTTACACCTCACCCACCCGAGTTCATCAAACCGCTGTTATCTCTGACAGAAGTTGCACCTGGACAAACCGCCAGGTACGGTAGGATTTGAGCATTACAACAGTACAGGAAGATCCCTTTCCATTGGTGTCACATAAGAGAAATAATCTTTAGCTCTGCTCTAAATACCAATTGCCGTCTAGATAACGGCATTCTGTTTTGTTAAGTCATGCCGTCTTTGCTTAGCACTGGAGGAAGATTAATTTTCCAACTGGTTCAGTGATCAGCGTGTCTGACTACTGATCCCTCTGCATTGTACTTATCACAGAATCCTTATTGCCCTCAGATACAGGTGGAAGTCACAAAGGTGGCTCCGTCAATAGCAGAGGTGGTCTTTATGAGGTGGCTCTTGGTCTTGTGGAAAGTAAAGTATTGAATAGTTATGCCAGAATCAGAGATGGACAATCCATCACCATATAAGACCTCAATGAGGTTCACACAAACTAAACATAAACACCAATAAATCCATTTTTTTTTTTCATTATCTCTTAGTTATTTTTTCAATCTTACAGACTTGAAGCTGAGGTATCTGCCGTTCCTCCACCCAAGGTTACTTGGATTACAAAAGGAGAAGACATTAAACCTTCACAGCATATACAGATACTTCAAGACAAGAACACATTCACTATGATCATTCAGAAAGTCTCTCAACATGATGTAGGAGAATATATCCTCAGAGTGAAGAATGAACTAGGTGAAGCTACATGTAAGACTACACTAATTCTTAAAGGTGGGTTACATTTAATTTTTTTCTGATTTATTCTTGTGCAAATGTGATTAATAAAACAGAGATGTTCACATGGATTTTAACCATAATTAGGAAAAATGCTTCTTAATTAATCATTTAATTTGTTTGGAAAAAATATACACTTAGAATCTGTTTCTGCATATTTGCCTTGTTTTTAATTAAAATTTTTATTTTAAAATTCCTCACTCATGTTTTAACGCCAGAGGTATTTAAAAATATTTACCTTTATCTGTTGTTCCAACTGTCTTATTTTCCAATTTAAATTTTTTCTTCACAGATAAGGTACTCAAATTGATTTATACTTTATGTACTATTTCAACTGATTTTCTTTATATTCCTCGTTCTTAATTAATACTCTTCTTACTCTGTTATTGTAAATTTCCTAATTTAAATTTTAAGTTAATTTTAAACATTTCTGTCTCCCCTCCCAGGACCAGAGAAGGTTCTTGAGCTTCTTCCCCAGGATGAAGTGACCCAGGATGTGACAGTAACAAAGACTGTGACCAGAATGGAGACAGAATATCACACAATCACTCAGGATATTAAACCTATCATTAAACGACCACTGGAACCTGAGATTATTGTCAGGGAGAGAGGAACTGCCATGTAAGTACTGTCATACCATAAATCACATCAGATTTTGTTTATGACCAGTCCTTACTTCTTTGCTTGTTGCGACAATATTATAGCTTGTATGTAATCAAACAAATTTATGTTTTCTGTGAAAAATTTATGCTTTCTAACAAAAAAAATCATCTTCTGCTTCTCAGACACAATGTCGTAGTTTTGTAAATAGCTTCCAAAATAGTAATTTTATGGACAAATGTGAGTTGATTTATGGTGCATTGGTTGTTATGTGTAACACTATGTTGCCCTAGTGGTGTCAGAGCCAAAGGGAAGCTTATCTGTCATAGTGCACATTTACACCATGTCTTATGTGTCTTTATCTTGTAGCTTGTCATTTTTAGTTGTCATTGACATGGCAGATTATTACTTTTCTTAAATGGGCTGGCACAGCATCATTTTTATTAAATTGAGGTCGATGTGAAAACCTGAAACAAATTACAGGGTCCTTGCTTATTACAGCATGACAGCAGAATGTGACTTTGTGATTTTTAAAAGATTTGGTTTTGGTTTTTCACTAAATACCTTAAAAACAAAGTCAATATTATATGAAATATATACGAAGTACTCTTTGTCACCAATAAAATAGCATTGTACCTTTGCTTTCATGCTGACTGTTAAATGATGGCCAGAGGTATTATTAGGGACTTCAAAACAAGTGTAAAAAGAATTATCATTTAACAGTCTTCCAGGAAAAACAATAATTTATGGCTTTTTTGACAAAGACAAAATGAACTCAAGCTAATGACATTAATTTCTTCTTTTAAGGCTTGAGTGTGAAGTTGATGCATATCCTCCACCAGTTGTAACATGGTATGTGAACGGTGTCGAGATCAAACCATCCCCCCGTTACACAGTCACACAGGATGATGGACGGAGCACCCTGAAGATCATAGAGGTTCAGCGTGCAGACAGTGGTGAATACACATGTAAAGCTGTATCCGATCTGGGAGAGGCTGTAACAACAACAACACTTACTGTTACAGGTTTGTTTGGGTTACCTGACTTGTAGACAATGCTTGTTTTTGGGGTTTAGGAAATCGATCAACCATTGATAACTAGCTGTCAGAAATTGTACTTGACTAATGATAACCTAAGGTAAACTAGTAAATTAAATTATTTATAATACATGTTTTGAAATCTATTTCTAGACAATGATTATTTCTATACAATAATTTATTTCTTTACTTTTAACTGCATCTAGAGAGGAAAATCAACTTGAAGTTTTGTAGGAGAGTTTAAAATTTTGGAATAAGCATCCTTAAGCACTGTGTTTAACCCAAATTGAGTAATCAAATGAAGGTCCGTATAATGTGTATTCTACTGTGTTTTTCTCTGTTGCAGAAACTATTGAAGAGGTATTTGAGAAGAGAGAAGATTTTCACCCTCCCAGTTTTGTGAAACCGCTTGTTCCTTTACAAGCTGTTAGCGGTACTGAAGTCACCTTGTCTTGCACAGTAACTGGCAAACCAGCACCAGAACTCTCCTGGTTCCAGAATAAAGTATGTATTGATAAATCAGAAGAATCTGTCATCAGCTATGATGTGACAACAGGAGACGCCAGTCTACACATCCCTGAGGTATACCCAGAGGATCAAGGCTTGTACTCCTGTGTTGCTACAAACCCAGCAGGGCAAGCCACATCAACAGCTAACATCATTGTGTCTAAAGAAATTGTCACTGTGGAAACTACGCAGTCTTCAGAAGAAATCACCACATCTTCACAAATTGTTATAAAATCTGAAGAAGTTCAGGAGCAGCAGGTGAATGTTGAGGAAGAAATTCAACGTTCTGAGAAACCAATGTCTCCTGAGCCTATTCCCGAGGGCTGGGAACCTGTTCAACAAACATCTGAAATTACTGTTGAGAAAATGCCAATAGAACCTATTGTTATTGAGGAGCAACCAACTGGACCAGTTGTTGAAGAAAAAGAAATTACTCCTGAACGAAAGGAGAAGGCAGAATTAGATATCAAATTTCCTGAAACTTCAGAGCAAGTTTCTGAAGTCACTAAAGTAGAAACTGTTATTACTGAAAGAGAGTCTGTCTCCGAAACATCTGAGACTGTTGTGAAGGAATTTGAGGTTCCTGGAGAACCCATTGTCATTACTGACAGCACTGCCGTAGAGGTTGTCATCCAGACACAACCTGAGGCTCCTGCAACTGCCGAAATGGAAACAGAGACTCTCCCAACTGTAACCACGGAAATTGGAATTGATGCCACTGAAATGAAGGCAGAAACAACTGAGATGGGTACAGTTACTGAAACCATGGAGGTTGAAACACAAGAAGATGTAATCCCAGAGCCAACAGAAGTCAAGGAAGAGCTTTTTGTAGAGTTGCCTCCAACTCTGTCTGAATCTGAAAAGACGGGTGAAATGGTTGAGGCTACTTTTGAGCTTCCACCTTCTGAACCAGAACAAGCCCCAGAAGAGTATGTTGAGGAAATGGTTATACAAATCCCACCAAAAGAAGAACCAGTTCAGACCCCAGAGGAATCTGTGACTGAGACTGTTGAGGAGGTGACGGTACAAACAACTGAAGAAGTTACATCAGAAACTGTCACATTTGAGACTGAAGTTGATGGCACAGATCAGCCAATGGAAACTGCTGAGGCTGTGATACAGATTCAGAGAGAAGACAAAGCCCCAGAAGTAGAAGAAACACCTTCAGAAACTACATCTCAAACCTTTGTGATCGATGCAGTACAAGAGGATGTTGTGCAGGCAGAGACCATACTTCTTTCCCCTGCAGAACCAGAAGAAATCTCTCTGGAGCTTGCACCAATGACAGAAGTTGGTGAACAGACGATTACAGAAACCATCACGCTGACCACTGAAGAGGAAGAAGTTATGGCTGAAGAACAACAGATTGAAGAAACAACCAATGTTGAATCAGAGTTCACTATTTCAGTTCAAAATATTGAGCCGATGCAAACTGACTCAGGAATTGCCCCAGAGTTTGTAGAAATGCTTCAGCCTCAGATTGTCAAAGACGGAGAAAAAGCTGTCTTTACCTGCAAATTGATTGGTCAGCCAGAACCAGAAGTCTCTTGGTTCCAAGATGATGAATTAATCACTGAGAGCACAGACTTTGAAATCGTTACAGAAAGAGAGACTGGAATCTGCAAGCTGGTAATTGTAGAAGTGTTCCCAGAAGATTCCAGCACCATTGCCTGCAAAGCAGTGAACCCATTAGGTGAAGCCGTTACTACTGCAACTCTTGTTGTACAAGGTAAGCTAGATGAGTATTTTCTTTAAAAATTATCTTTTCCTTACTGGGGCATTGTTAATTTTAGCACAGGTTGAGGAGAAATTTCGGAACATTGCTGCATTTATTCCTATTCACAAATGCCAAATATTCACATACGGTAGCTGATGATCAAAGGTAATGATTATTAGTATAAGAATATCACTTTCTTCACCAAATCCTGATGTAGGAAAGCTTAAGTTTTCTTTTTGTCTAACAGAAATATGTCACCTCTTTCAATGTGTTCAGCAAGCAGTAAGCCACCTTATGTTTTTCATATAGGATGACCAAATTGCAATCTATGGGAACTCTTTAAATATTAAGGTAATGTAACAATTCCGAAGAAAGATAATGAATTCATTTTGACTCTTTTGGAAAAATTCCTGTTGATGTACGAATATTTAATGGAAACATCGAGTCAAAATGAATTCATTATATTTCTTTGTAGTTGTTACTATATAAGTTTTAAACGACATTTTTATACCTGATGAAGATACAGGCATATGTATCGAAACGTTGTGTTCTATCACAAAACAAGAAGTGATTATCCAGAAATTGTATAAGTTGTTACTATACTTTTCTTTGTTAAAATCCTCAGTGGTAGTCATATTAAAATATTTAAATATATTCCAGAACAGAAGAAAGTTCAAATGGGAAAAAGCTTTACATGCCTGGTAATGGTTTAAATATTTATATCCTTGCTATCCTTGTATTCCAGAAACAGAAGAGACCACCGAGACTGTAACTACAGAAACTGTGACAATTGTTAAAGGGGACACAACTGAGAGTGAGATAGTTGTCACAGAGTCACACTCCGAGTCTATTGAAATATCTCCAACTTTTATTAAAGAACTGCAGCGCAGTATCGAAGTCAAGGAGGGAGAAACTGTCCGGTAGATATTCTATCTCATATTGTAACCCATAATTGCATGATTGATTGGAATAAGGAATATAGACTTGTGGATTATAACGGAAGAATTTAATCAGACTTCACATACTATATACACTGTGGTATATAGTCTGTACCTACCAAGCGTATGAATCTCTTTGCGGGCTACTTGTTTTCAGGGCAGTATCCAGAGCCATTTTCGTTACGGAAAGTGTTTGGCGCCCAAACTATTTCGAGCCCAAATTAATGTCAATATATTATTTTTTCATAAATTCCTGTTAAAATCAAGCAAAAAGTGGATTCAGAACCCTGATAATGATCTGAGGAGTTCGGGAAACTGCACTGGTTTTGATTATATTCAGTTATTATTTTTATGAAAATGTTTCTACTTAAGAAAAACATGCACATTTTAAAAAAAAATGTAATTTAAATGTTTGATATTTTAACATAATTCATTTGGAAAAAAAAGGAAAGGTATGATATTAGAAAAAAACTTAATTTTTGTTACAAAGCTACATTCAGATAGTTGACATTGAGAGAATCAACATTTTTCTTTGAATGTAACATTTGTTTCTTTCTTTCAGACTTGAAGTAGAGATACAGGGTCAACCTGAACCTGCCGTTAGTTGGTATAAAAATGAGATCGAAATTGTTCCATCACCCCACCTTGACATCACTAAGGACAAACAAACATACGTTCTTGTTATTGTGGATACCAAAATTGAAGATACAGCCGACTACACCTTCAAAGCTGAAAATCCACTTGGCAAAATTACCTGCACAACATCCCTAACGGTTACTCGTAAGTTATTTTCTGGTATAAATTGGGGCTTTCCGTTCCATAGTTATTTTTGCTTTCTGTTTTTTATATTGTAAGCAGTTGAATCTCTAGGAAAAAAAGACATACATGTAAATAGTATTAAATTGGAATTTAAGTTAATAAAAAAAATGGTTAAAAATATTTGGGTCCGCAGCGTGGCTAAGTGGTAGCGAGAGCACTTTCTGAGCCTACTTTAATGTACCATTCAGAGGGTCGAGTCCCTCTGTAGACCCTCCGATATATGAGTGAGTCACAAGATGTGGCTCCAGCAATCGCGGTGGTGGTTTTTACGAGGTTTCCTCTCGGTTTTCCACCGTAATAAGGCAAGGAACAGTGTAAATTGGACATTCCGGCGTCATATAAGTGAAATACCTTTGAGTATGATGTTTAACCCCAATCAATCAAACAAACAATCGATCAAAATATTTGTACCTGTACATAATATTTAAACCAGATCACTATAATCTCTAGTGATTCATAATTTTGGTTAATTTTGAAACCATTGTCCGGAATGAAGATGAATTTACTAACCCGTAAATGGTTTCTTGCAGCAATCCAGAAAACTGAAATTGAGATTGGTCCAGCTGCTGATAGTCAGCCAGAGTCTGAAGCAAAACCTCAACCAGACAAACCATCAAAGCCAGAAAAACCTGAAGAAACAGCTCCTGAAGGGGAACCAGCTCCTCAGGATACCCCACCCTCTCCGGAGGAAAGCACCGAACCCAAGGTGCCTATAGGCACTGAAGAGGCTATAAGCCCTGAGTTTACCACCCTTTTACAGCCACAAACTGTTAAAGATGGAGAAAAAGTGACACTCAATGTGAGTTACCGTGGTGTACCTAACCCGTCCATCACCTGGTACCACGACGGAGTAGAGATCAACCACTCTGCTGACTTCCAGATCACAATTGATGCTGATCAAGGGGAAAGTTTCCTGATAATTGTTGAAGTGTTTCCAGAAGATGAGGGTGAATACACCTGTAGGGCTGCTAATTTTGTTGGAGAGACAATCACCTCATGCAGACTGACTGTACAATGTAAGTTTCTTTGTGGCTAAATTCTTTTTTAAAAAACTGTTGTTAAAAGTGAGGTTTTGAGGAAGTATTTTGAGCTACCCTTCTTATTTGCTTTATATTAACTCTCTTATGTGATATATTGTATTGATTGTGCTACTCTGACTAAAAAAAGATATTTCTATTTCAATATCTTCTTTGGACTTGAAGAAAAGTTGTGAAAAATGAAAGCGGTAATCCCTTTGGGTACAATTTTAACAAGAGGTTTTGTTTGTTTCAGCATCATATATGAGTGAAGGTCCATCAGATATCTCATCTGATGAGGTTCATACAGAAACCATTGAGATTTCCAAGAGGACAGATGTTCCAGTTGTAGTGGAAATTCCAGAAAAGCAACAGTTTTCCGAAACTATTGAAGTGGACAACCTTTCAAAACCTCAGCCTGTTGAACTCCGATTTGGATTTCAAGAAGCAGAGTCTGTTTCTGAAGAGACCACCACTGTCACTACTATTTCTGAAGAATCCTCTTATGACCAAACTGATTCCTCCATTTCAGTTATTCGAGAAGAAGGCTTAGCACCGGTAGAACTAGTGGTTGAAGTTCCACGATCATCAGAAGAGGTTTCAGACCAGACTCAAATAGTATCCCGTGAAATCCATGTATTACCTGAAGAATCTGGCCCTGAGGAGGTTGAACGTCACTCAGAAACTATTGAAATAATCAAAGAAAAGCAGCCGGATGAGGTAGAAATACAATTTTCACTACCTGAAGAAACAACAGAAGAATCTCCTGAAGAAGTACCCTTACCTGCAGAAGTTGAAGTACAGCGACATGTTATTGAAGTTGACATCAAAGAACAAATTACAGGTGAACCTCAAGTTGCAGAAATCATGGTTCCTGTAAGTGGTGTTTCTGAAACAGTTGTAGAGATCACAAAAACTGAAGAAACGACTGAGGAACAAATAGAGGAAACCACAGAAACTAAAAAAGAAGAAATAACAATTAAACTTGAAGAAACACCAAAACCGTCTGAAGAAGTTGTTTTGGAGGTTTCTGCTCCAACAGATATTCAGGAAGTCACTGAACGGTCCCAGATTGTCATTCAACAAACAAGGGAGACACCTGTTGAACAAGTCCAGGAAGAAAATGTTGACGAGTTCTTTGAAGCTCCAGAAGAAACAGGCAATGTGACAGAAGAGCTGCAACAAGAGATTTTTGAAGAAGCTCCTGAACAGCCAACAACTGTTTCAGAGGCAATATCTAATGTTGCTGAACTTTCAGAGGATGTTCCACAGATTCCAGAAGATACTGCAGAAGAAGTTACAACTGAACCTGCTGAAGACGTTGTAGATGTAAAACCAGTGGAAGAAGCTACTGTACCTGAAGAAGTCTCAGAAGATATTCAAGAAATTATTGAAGAAGCTCCAAGTGATACTCAGGACACTGTTGTTGAGTCTTCACAGGAAATTGTATTAGAGGTCTCCGATACCAAACCGGTTGAAGAAGTACAAGCTGATGTTATTTCTGAAGAAGTGCCAGAAAGTGTTTCAGAAGAAGTAGCTGAATTTAAAGTCACCTCAACTGAAGAAATAACACAAGAAGTTCTAGAACAAGTTGCCGAGAAAATTCTTGCCGAGGAAATGGAAACATCAGAAATCACAAAAGAAGAAGTTACTGAAGAAGTACAGGAAGTGTCTGAAGAAATATCAGAATTTGCTGCAGAGATGGCTGAAGAAATTGTAAAAGAAGTTGCAGATCAAGTACCAGAGAAAATGTTTGAAGTTGTGGAGGCTGATGCAATTTTACCAGAGGAAACCGATGTTATTCCTGAAGAGGCAACAACAGAGTCAGAAGTTGTTGAACTGGAAATCCATGCTCCAACTCAGGAAATTGAAACTACAGAAAGATCACAAATTATTGTCCAGAAGGAAGTTGAGCAAGTTGAAGTTTCTACAGTAGATCTGAAGGTGAGGCGCATAATAATGTGACTATAGTTCATTGAGGAGAGGAGGGATGACAGGGAGCTTGTTTTTGCCCAGGTGCTCTCAGAGCTCATGGGCAATATGAAGCCGATCTGTTTGTGATGGTTTTATATTATGCTTATGATTGTCCGGTGTTATCTTTGTTTGTTGCCAGTGGTGTCGAATAAAGTTTCCTTCACCTTAATATGAATGAAATAACCATAAGTATGACATAAAACTCCAATAAAAAAAGAAATATTACGGATACGAAAGCAGCATTTCTCAATGTTTACTTCCTTGTATTCACACTGGCCTTAGAGCTAAATAAAGCAATGAGGTCTTTACAAGCAAATTACTCCCCATTGAGCCTAAGTGAGTGCCTTATTACCTGTTAATCAATAGCCAGGGTAGTTTCCTCTATTTAAGATGAATCAATCTTTAAACTGGCATCGCCCATTTGGAGGGTGAATCTCTTTCAAATTAATGCTCACAGGTTTGTTTCTTTAAAAGAAAAGTTTACCAACAACCTTGGATGTCCGTAGTATTTACTAAATTTTGTCTTAGTTTTCACCCAATGCAAGCAATCCAAATTTATGTAAATAAAAATCCCTTTTCTGTGACATTACACACCAACCAAACAACTGCTATATACTTGGATCTATAAAAAATTATTTAACTATTTTTACCCAAAATATTAAACTCTGTTAAATTGAATATTGTTTACTTTTTGACAAGTTTTGGGTCTATTATTTTAAAAATTTTCTTCTTTATTAAAGATCACCGAGGAAACTGAGGAGGTAACAACTGAACAAACAATAGAAGAGGTCCAGATAGCAGAAACAGAGATTGAAGCTCAACCTGTTGAAGCCGAAGAGACACATAGACAGGAACTTGTTTTGGAAATTGCTGGTCAACCAAAAGAGGAAATTGATATTACAGTAGCTGTTGAAAAATCTGAAGAAATCTCAGAAACTGCAACAACTGAAGTCCAGCTTCAACTGGAAGAAGAAGTTACCGAAGAAGAAACTCACAGACAAGAAATGGTTATTGAGATTGCTGGAAAGCCCAAAACACCTGAAACTGTACAGCTTACTGTTCAGATGCCTGAACAACAAGCTGATGATGAAACTGTTATTCAGCAGCCTGAAGAAGAAAAACGATCTGAGTCACCAGATGAGCACCCCTCTCCTGAGCAGGATGAATTTGAGGAAGCCCCAGAAGGAAAAGCTCCAGAATTTATTTTCAACTTGACAAGTGTCAAAGTCATGGACGGTGAAGAAGTCAAATTTCGTTGTGAAGTCACCGGGATACCAATGCCAGAAATCACATGGTACCATGATGATAAAATTGTAGAAGAGAACCAAGACTTTTCAATGACCTACGACAAAGAAACTGGAGTTTGCACCTTACTTATAATGGAGGTTTTCCCTCAAGACACGGGTGAATACAGATGTGTGGCTGTTAATGAGTTTGGTCAAGCTGTATCCAGAGCAATCCTGGAAGTTGAATGTAAGTTAATTATTTACTCAGGGACTATAACCCTTGCTATAAAAGTTTGCTGGTCATTCACGGGATGTTATTTCCAACAGTGACACACTTCTCATTTTCTGTGGGATTTTTTTGTGACTATTTACCACTGGTGTCCAAGTTTGCTGGTGATCCATGTGATGTTCTTTTTTTAACCAAATTGCTGTGAACAGCAATACAACATTCAATCCAATACCCTTGTAGTCACGTTTTGTTTAAGAATTGGAGGAGTTGTTAAATTTTTAAGAAGGTTAAACCAGTGATTCAAGATCGCAAAACTTCTCAAAATTGTGTAAAAAAAAGAAATTATTACATTTGGAGATTCGTATCAAAATTTTATACTTTAAGTTGCATTTTCTGGAAAATACTTTCTTTGGCTTATAGTTTTCCATGCAGGTTTAAATAGTATTTGTTTAAGAAGTTTCTTAATAGTTTCCACCAGATTTTTGACCTTACACTGGTTTGGCAAAGCAACCTTCACATAGAATCCTTATAATATCTTGATATTTTATCATTGATGTCAAGAACATTTTGATGTAGAAAATAATGTTACACTTTTCTTTTGTTTATAGCATATGAATATGTTCCTGACAGTGAAGAAGCCTCCACTGATGCTCTTTCTCCAAAAGTGCTTTCTGAAGAATCTGAAGCTGAGACCCAAGTGCCTTCCAAAGAGGTTCATATTGGAATGGAAAAGGTACAAGAAGAAGTAGAACTGGAGGAACATGAGGAAAAAATAATTGACATTCAAGTACAACAGACAGAAGAGGTTGTTGTTGATCTTGTTCAAGCAGCCCCAGAAGAAGTGCCGGAAACCCAAGCTGATGTTTCTGAAGAAGTTTCAGAACAAACTGAGGTTACTGAAGTTATTGAAGAAACCGTTGAATCTGGAGAAATCCAGGAAGTTGTTGATGATCTCCAAGAGGCCGCTCCTGAAGAAGTACCTGAAACCCAAGCTGATATTTCTGAAGAAATTTCAGAACAAACTGAAATCACTGAAGTTATTGAAGAAACTGTTGAATCTGGTGAAATACAGGAAGTTGTT
>JAVFBW010126257.1:0-14261 GCA_034783835.1 Mopalia ciliata
ACTTTCTTAGTTTGAACAGATTCTAGTTCAGAAAATTTTGCAGGTTGAAACCCGTCAGGGAATCGAACCCACGACCCTCAGAGTAAACGGTAAAATATCGGTATATATAAATAAAATGTTAACTATTTAAATCAAATAATATATTCCTAAAATGATATAATCCTACAGAAATGGGAATAAAAATGTATTGTTATAATTATGTATAAATCAGCTTAGGTTTTATAGAAACATGGACACTTTCTGTAATAATAATGCGTTGATATAGGCTGTATAAATTGGATCTAATGGATAAAATATGAAAAAGGACTGTCAACAGTTTCGTGATTTGAAAATTCAATGAAATTAATTTTTTTTTATCAAAACACTGCCGAAATTATAGTTAATAGCGGTAATTTGTAAATGTTTTCTTCTCCTTTTCAAAGAATACTATGTTTCAAAATACATACATCGGTCCTGATCTGTCAAAAGTTGTTTAACACAAAGTTCAAAATAATTCATGATGTCAAACAGTTATTTGGCTGCTATATAACGTAAATTTAATAATTGATGGGAATTTGAAAATATTAATTGTGTGTTTTTATCTGATATGGCCTGATTTGCACATTTAAATGTTTACGATTCTTCTACGACAATCATATCGAAACTAAATTTTAAAAACCTTTAATTTGTCTATATGGAATATAAACCGACGAATTCAAGAGTGAAATATTTTAGATTATATTGCGGTTTTGAGTGAACAAAATCGTTTTCGCTAACCGCCTTAAAAACCGTAAAAAAAAAAAAAAAAGACGCGAACAGTAGGCTTACGGTATGTACTATGAGGAACCTTGCTCTGAACCTAGCGAGGGATTTTTTAAATGTTTTTAATGAGAAGGCTTTTATAGAAAGAAAAGAGGTAAGCCTACGGGGAAGGCTTAAAAAAAATGAATTCAACTGCTGGGTTGTTTACTTTCATACTATCCCCAAAAGAGTCAGAATATTACAGGGTTGTCAACTCAAAAGGACAACCCAAAAACACAAAGATATCCCTCGATCATATGTCGAGTATTTACGGTAACGAGATTGCGAAACCGTGGCTATATAAACGGATGCCAGTTCTACTATAAAATGTGCTCGCTGGACGATGGAAGTTATTTTGATGGCTGTGCGCTTGTCAAGTAGAGTGCACGTGGGTTTTACTAAAAATAGCTGTTTAACATGCAACTTTGTGCGAAGAAAAACGATTGACAGCTCTCAGAAATGTTTCACCCGTCAAAGAAATAAGCAGAAGGGTATCTTAAGAAACTTGGTAAAGCTTGACAGTTATTCTCTGTCAACATACGCACGGAAGATGGAAGTAAGAGAGGAGAGCGATAAACACTATGAAGTAGGTTAATCCTAGTTTAAGTGGGGTAATGGTTAAAATGACATAACGCACTGCCCGCTCAAATTCTGTCAATTTACTTACCTTTGTGTTCGACAGTTTTTGTGAGGGGTTATAATCTTATGGAGTGTGATTTATAATATATTACAAAATACAGTAGAATATAAACAAGCAATGGAAACAAAGTAAATCGCTTTAGATCAAACAGATATTTGTAAAAATGTGAAAATTAATTGAAACATCCAGAAACATAAAAGATGTTTGTGAACTGATGTCTTTGTATTATTCCTGTGATTGTCCTGTCTTGTCTTTGTCTGTTCACAGTGGTGTTGAGGGTGATTTCCCTCCCTACTGAAGCTGGCACACTGTATGTTAATAACTAGTCCTGATATAACTGAGAAATTATATGCGGCAATTCTCAATTAGGCTACAGATGCATATGAATTCTCAGCTATATCAGGACTAGTCATAATGACATATGTGTGAAATAAAATTTAGTATGATGCTAAACTCCAATAAAATGACAACTCATTAATTCACCAATTACATGCATAGAGTAAGCTTATAGCCTACCTGGTATTTATAATTTTTTTTACAATATATTACACATTAGGCCATGATTGACATGTTTAATGCTGAGCTTAAGGTTATTACACTTATATGATGTCAGGGTATTCCAACAATAATTGACACTAGCACAACCATGATGTGAAGCATTTACACAATGTTAGAAAGTTAATTTTCCTCCAGTGCCAAATAAAGACAGCACATAAATACAATATATATATTGTGAGTACTGTTAATCACCAAGAAGTATAGTAGGTCCTATAGTTAAAAATAACTTTGTACCTTATCTTTCAAATCACCATATCAGGTGGTATGGAAAAATTTCCAAGGTTCCTATCCCAAATTTTTCAGGCCTTAATCAGGGTTCTGAGTCCACTTTTAGCTTGATTTTAACAGGAATTGTTGAAAATAGTAATATATTGACAATAATTTCAGGTTGAAATAGTTTGGGCGCCCATACGTTTTCCGTAACTAAAATCGCTCTGGATACTGCCCTGCATATAAAAATATTGACCAAAAGTAATGTAAAAACTATGTTAGGTAACTGTACAATACATATATGCAGGGGTGGAAATTAACTATTTTGTGATCAGGCCAACAGGGCCTGCAGAGTTGCAGGCCCGATAGCAATAATACAGGCCCAGCATCGTCGACAGCATGGCTGCAGGTTCAAAATCTACAGTCCCATCAAACTTTTTACAGGTCCATCCCAGTATTGTAATATAGAGTGAAAAAATCTACACGCCAGTATGGAAACAGCTGTACAATAATATTTAAACTTAACTAATCCTACAGGCATCTAGGGATGTTGATACAGTGTAAAATAAAACCTATAAATCATCTCATGTGACGATGTCTTTGATAAACTCCCAAAGATGGGTTTCTAAATAGATGTTCTTAATCTTTAAACTAAACATGTAGATAGATAATTGTAATGTCTTTTGTGGTACACTATAAGCTTATAGACATGTTAACAGTTCCAAGCATACACGGTCACCCGTCTACGCAAATAACACCACATGCATACTGTACTAAAATGTGTGGGAAAGATAGTTGCTGTGGCAAACCGTTCCCGCTAGAGGAGCCTGGCTTTGGTCCCTTAGGCATTCCGCATTAAAGTACAGTCACTGTTAAGAAGTAAAATTAAATATTTAGTTAGATATCATAATTGTAATGTGGTGAGTTTAACATGTAGATCCAGACCCCAGTAGTTTATTTGCGTTCCAAAATGAAGTTGCCTTGTTTTGAGCTTAACCCGATTAACCATATATGGAAAACTGTAAACCTGTGTATTTTAGAATATTTTTTTATTTGCCTGCGAGTTGATGAACTACATGTACATGTTAAGTTAACAGCATATGATTATGTAGCCTTTGGCTGTTTATTATTAAGTGCAGTTACAAACGTTACACACATGTATGTTGATTGTTCATCCAGACAGTTTAGCTTTAGTGTATCCCTGTTATTCAGTTCTCTGACCCATGTCATCAGTTTGTATACAAATGACTGAAACTCTGAGTATATGTTTAATCCTAAAACTACACCTCTTCATATTTATATTAGCTTAGAAGAGGTTTTAGCAGGGGTGGTTTTTATGGGGTTTCCTGTCGGTTTTCCATCGTAACAAGACTGTACCGCTCACAGGATCAAGGCAGTCTGTCAACCCTCAGGTATATGAGTCAGTAACAAGGGTTCTTACCGGTTTTCCACCATAATTAGACAAGGAACGGTGTGAAGTGGACAATCCCTTGTCATCTTAATGAAAAACCTTTGAGTATTACATTAAACCCCAATCAAACAAGCAAACAAAAGAAGAGATTTTATCAATTTATATGACTCTGTTTCATATCATTCGTATGTATCTTCATGGCACTGTGACAACAGCTGAGATAAGTTACCTTCAGGGCCAGGTTGCTCTGTTAAATATAATCCACTATACATGTATAAAGATGACATGGTCACATCAAGCCATGTTGTAGGTCTGTCTTTAACAAGCTGTTAGCAATTTAATCTGGTATTAACGGGTAACCATCTTTCGAGCACCTGGCATCTGTACAATACATCATCAATGATTAATATGCATCATTTTCTTGAGAACCCTTTGTGAAAGATTTAATTCTTGATTTCCCAAAATTGAATAAAATTATAATTGGACATTTCTTTGATGTTATGAAAACCATAATTTTATATATGTTAAATAAAAGATCTGATTGATAAATGACAATGAATTTTGATAAAATATTTAATATTTTAAAAGTTTGAAAAGGAAATATTTTTAACAAAATTAAAAAAATTGTGCTAAAATTTGTATTTTATTCAATTTTATTTCAAACTGACTGTTGTCAATTCCTGATCATAATGACGGGTGTAAGGCTATCTTTCCCCCAAAAGTACCATGGTAATTGTGTTCTGAGCTTTTCTGAATTAAGATGGTTTAAAAACATTTATGAAATAGACATCTGGCATGCCGTAAATTTATAGGGTGTATATTGTTCATGTAACAGTATTGCTCTTAGTCTATAAGTTTATTAATGCTGTTTTCTTCAATCTTCAATAAGCTTACGTGTTAAGGTTGCATCATGTACATGTAGGAAAGCTCAGGGCATGCTAGTCTTGTTCTGTCCTACATAGCTTCCTAGCCCAAACTGTGTTCCTTCGTTTTTAAAACCGATCTTTCCAACCTGATGTTTGAGGTTTTTAGGCAAGTTATATTGTTAAGTGGATAATCTGTCATCGTATTTATGAAATATTGTGTATCCTACGTACTACGTTAATTAAAGCCCAAATCAAATGAACAAACAAATTCTCATGATTTGTTGTTCTTGTTAGGTGAAACTCTAGTCCAGGAAGGGAGAATTGATATTTTTAAATTTCCATTTTTCCAACTATCTCAGGGCACAAGATGTAACACAGGGGATCTACACTGGGGAAATTCAGTCTGTATGTCTAATCTTAGTTTAACCAAAAGTTCCAGTCGAAACTGGGTTTGACCTGTTCAATGTATGTGTGCTGGATACTCCGCTTTAATGGCAGGATCCTTCAGTTCATGTATACATATGTACATGTATGTATATTGACTCTGGCTTCAGTTCTAACATGTCAAAAAAACTACAGGTACATATGTTATTGAGACTTGATTTTTCCTTTGTAATTGCTACAGGTAGACTGTTCTCTCTTTCACTTATGTCTAACATTGATTTATTTTACCGCCACATTCACATTTTGCCCTACTTACACTGTTGAGACATATTGCATAGTCTTAATAGCCTACTAGGGTTCCCATTTGATGGAAATTAGGTCACTTGATTCTAGGTCAATGTTATACAGATGTTTAATTGTTATAATCCCCCTAAACCTAAATAATCATAGGTGTAACTCAATTTCAAACTTAGTTAATTTTCACAGTAGCCTTGCCTGTTCACTCTAACACAGAATTTGTTTTTGTACACATTATATTAATAAGGCCATCCATAATGATTTATTTGTCTCCGATTACCCTACCTACCCCAAAAATTCAACTTAAGTTACAAAAAAAATATAACACTGCAGTCAGTACATTATTATTTAAATTGGGAAATTTCCATGAACTAGATAAAAAGGAAAACCTCCTGAATGAAAACATGTCCCTATGTTGTACTGTTTTATCATGGCCATTTTCGTTAAACAAGAAAAGTAGCTTACAGCAGGGCCTAAAATAACAAGTTCATGTATACATTTTTATAATGCCTGTATGGCAAAATTCCAAACAAAAGTGTTTTATTTTATGTTTAAAAAAAAAAGCAAATAAAATAATAAAAAAAAAATAAAAAAATCCCTATCTATCTTCCAATACCCACTTTTTAATATTCTTGTTTTTGGAAACAAATTATTATGGATGACCTACATGTGGGTGATTTCCACTTATTTGAGACCTGGCCTTGATGTCAAAGGGGGTACAGAGATATAAGAGAACACACCATGAGAAGCCTGAAATTGTACTTATATAGCGTGCCAATGGAGGGTGTTTTTCAGGTGCCTTCAGGGTTATATTTAAACGCAACACAAAATGGCACCTTTTATTTTGTGGTATCTAAAATCCTTTTCTGGTTTTCCTGGATTGTCCATGTTGTGGCTCCGGCAAACGCGGGGATGGTTTCTACGAGGTTACCTCCTAGTTTTCCACAGTAATAAGGCTATGTGCAATGTGAAGTGGACACTCAATCGTCATATAAGTGAAATACCCTTGAGTACGATGCTAAACCCCAATCAAACAAACAAACAAACCTATGGCATTATCCATCCCGGTGAGTTTGTAACAGTATGACGCTATTCTGCCCAAACGATGTTGACAAAGGATTTTTTAACAAAGGACTGACACACAACAATTTCAAATGAATAACAAGAAAATATTTATTAACAGAACTTAGGTGAAATATGATCGCATTTATTTTTGAAGGAAATCAAGATATTTCACTAACATGTAAATAAAAAACTGTTTTAACCCCAGTAAAGAAATTAATTAACTTTCCATTTTCTATTTCAGAGAACCATTATTGCCTTGAATAAACTACAATCGAACACGCAGGCTCTGGCCAATAAAAACAGAAAACCACCCAAAGAAAGAATTCCATCGATGTTGCAGTTTGCAGAGAGAATTGAACTTACCGTAAGCTATTCTAACATATTTTGAAATATTCACTTTGTAATAATTTTGTTAATCAGTCATAAAAAACTGATTAATTTCTACAGTATAAAAATATCAAGACTATCACTTAACTGTATAGCAGACCCAGTGGCTCAGTCAGAAATCAAAAGTATGGTGTCCAAAATAGTCATTTTGTTTCACTTTTTAAGTAAGTGGGTTTCCAATTTGTTTTAACAATTTTTCTATCGACAGCATGTCAAAGTTTCTTTAAACAGTGTTCAAATGAGGCGATTTTTCAACTCAGGGTGTCCATAGGACAGGTGGGCACCCTTCTGTCTAAAGCCCTGGAGCAGACCTTTGGAGGAAGCTTCCTGTTGACTGGTGCTTCCAGAGCTAAAGGTCAACCTAAATAGGATCTGTTTGTGATGTCTTTGTGATGCATCTTGTGATTGTCTGGTGTTGGTTTGTAGCCAATGGTTGAGGGTGGTTTCCGTCACCTGTTTGCTGGCACATGGTCATATCCCCTTAAGACCCCTTATTTACACCTATGGACAAACACTTTTTTGTTTAAGAAAATTATAATGCAATTGCAATGCAGTTCTTCACAATGGAGTTGCAAATTAAAATTCCAAGCCAATATCCATGTCTGTGGACAAATACCCAAACTCACAAGATAGCCCAAAATAATGGCCTTTATATCTAACAAAAAACATTCCCCTGGATCTGATGCGGATATAAGTTGCTTGATTAATTATTTCAACTTTTTGATATAATTGTTGTCTTGATTTTGTATTTCAGCTGGATGATATAAACAGTTGTTGACTTGATTAATTATTTCAGCTTTTTGATATAATTGTTGTCTTGATTCTTTATTTTAGCTTGATGATATAAACAGTTGTTGATCAGATTAATTATTTCAACTTGATGATATAAACAGTTGTTGACTTGATTAATTATTTCAGCTTTTTGATATAATTGTTGTCTTGATTCTTTATTTCAGCTTGATGATATAAACAGTTGTTGATCAGATTAATTATTTCAGCCTGATGATATAAACAGTTGTTGACTTGATTTTTTATTTCAGTTTGATGATATAAACAGTTGTTGATCAGATTAATTATTTCAGCTTGATGATCTAAACAGTTGTTGACTTGATTACTTATTTAAGCCTGATGATATAATTGTTGACATGATTTTTTATTTCAGCCTGAAGATATAGACAAACTAAATGTGATACATATCAGTGGGACTAAAGGTAAGGGGTCAGCTTGTGCCCTAACAGAAAGCATTCTCCGTCACCATGGGAACAAGACAGGTTTTTTCAGGTGAATATTGATTATTTAATTCTTGTTGATATGTCCATGCAAAGCTTATGTCTACACATAACGACTGTGATAAGTCTTTTACCATTATTTTATTAAAATAATTTAAGTATACTTGCTAGAATGGATCCCTTGTGGATCCCAGATCTGTTTATGCTTTTAGTTAAAAACAAAATGATTGTGTTTGTACCTGTAGTTGTAAAATGGTTACAAACAAAAGAATTTATATGACTGTGGCTGTGGCTTACTGATTAGGGGTGTGCTTACTAAATCGTACTTGACTGTACTGCTCACAGGACCGAGTCTGTCTGTCAACCCTCAGGTATATGAGCGCGTCACACGAGGTGGCTATGGCAATTGTGGGGTTGGATTTTTGAGGTTTCTTCTTGGTTTTTCACCGTAATTACATGTAGGCAAGGAACAGTGTGAAGTGGACAATCCAATGTCATATAAGTGAAATATCCTTGAGTACGACAGTGAACTCAAATCAAACAAACAAACTTTAAAGATGTTACAAATAAACACATTTGTACAGGCCTTTTGATTTGAGGTGAATGATCAGTGTTAAAGCATAGGACAGCAAACCTTAAATCAGAAGGCCTGTTTAAATGAAGGCTAAATTGTGTTGATTTTGTTGTTATATTTTCACATCTTTCCACTGTTTCCAGTTCCCCACATTTGGTAGAAGTTCGGGAGAGGATTCGGATCAACGGGACACCCATTAGCAGGGATCTGTTTAATACCTACTTCTGGGAGGTACATGACAAACTAACAGACACTAAGGTAAGTGTGCCCCAGGGGCAGGGCTGATTGATGACTGGTTTCTGAGCCCTCAAACTCTTAGATTTAGCAGGCGTTCCATCAGTGCACTCACACTCTCTCACCTAAATCTGTACGGGTTTCTGTGCAGTCAGACCTTCATGTTTGAAATGAACAGGAGAGCTGAAAATCACTCACCTTGTTGGTTTTAGGAGAATATTTTTATTATCTAGAAAACGGAATTCTATTAAGCATAATATTAAATTAGACAATCTGCATGAGCAGAAAACAGTCTACCTAAGTCTTTAATTAGATAGATTTGACTAATTGTCATACACAGTTTGACATATTATAATGTTTTAAATATCATTGTAAAGCATATAAATGTCAAATAATTTGAGTTTCAGTTATACCTGTGTCACACAGCCAAATAACATTATCATTATACATGAATGAATGAATATAAAATTTCAAACATTTTTGTTGATTCTTTCAGCTGCTATATGGGGATGAGATGCCCTTTTATTTCGGGTTTCTCACTCTAATGGCTTACCACGTTTTTAAAAGAGAGAAGGTGGATGTGGCAGTGATGGAGGTGGGAATTGGTGGACAGTACGACCCAACAAACCTTGTAAGAAAACCAGCAGTATGTGGAGTTACTTCCCTTGGTTTAGATCACACTGCCCTCCTAGGGGACACGATAGAGAAAATCGCCTGGCAAAAAGCTGGAATATTTAAGGTTTGTTTGTGGATAGCCCTTTTAAACTGTTTCATGCTATAAACCTTTAAACGTGTATTTTATTTCCAAGAACTGATTTTTCAAATATACTTTTTCCATTCTTTCAACAATTCAACAGACCATAGAAGGATGGAGATTTTCGGATTGTTATGATATCTGATTGGACTGTAACAACTCTATTTTGACCAATCAGCAAACTCCATTAAGCACAATCAAATTTATAGCGTTGAAAACAATTGTTGCTTCTTTAATGTAGAAATGTGTATAAATTTAGTTTGACTTAAGTGGGGGTTTGTGCCTTACTTACGGTTATTTCACTCATAAGAAACTGACTTGCAGAACGAATGAAGGAAGACTCTTGCATTGTCACTGGCAACAAGACTCAGTTTAAAGATCCACAAACAGATCAGCTACTTGACGCCCCTCAAACAGCTCCAGGGCATCCCGAAGCTGTCTCTAAAAGCTTGCATGAAAATTAAGATATATGACTGTTGTAATTTTGAAAGACAAGCTAGCATTTACATTAAGGATGATATGTATATATGATGTACGTATATAATGATGAGTGTTTATATTGCAGAGTGGTGTACCAGCTGTAACAGTGCCACAAGAGTTATCTGCCCTTGATGTTCTCAAAGACAGAGCTGAGGAGATTGGGGTAAGGCTCCTTTTGTTGTTTTACCGCCTCATTGTCTGAGGTTAGGTCAGACAGTTCTCCATTTTAATTGACAGGCAGTGTGGAGGGACGTTGCTCTCAAAGCCAATTTGTTTTTGGCGTTTTTGTAATGCCTTCTGTGATTGTCCTGTATTTGTCTGATCTCTGTTTGTTGCAAGTGGTGAAGACTGAAATAGGTGGTTTCCTTCACGGCTTGGGCCGGAATACCGTTATATGAGTGAAATAACTTTAAATATGGTGTTAAATCCCAAGCAGCCAGTCAGTCAGTCGGTAAGTATAACTGCTACAAGAAAGGTGCTAGGAGGGGAGCAAGCCTGTGCGGTTGGGGAGAACGGACAGAACGGGGTTTCCCCATGCTTATGTAAACTTAATTTAGGAGGACCGATTTATAAGTTTCCCAAATTGTTTGCAGTCTTTGTCTAAATTTGCCACTGATTTGGACAAATTTTGTCATCTGTTTATCAATGAAGAACGTTGTGTGGTGGGTTAATGTTCTGAAACCCCACATATTACACTGTTAGCTTAACTGGTCCTCCAGGGCTGAGAGCACTGTTGAAACATTTAATTCAGGGGGAAACACAGGCTATCGACCAATACATTGTTATTTCTCTTGTTTTTTCAGTGTCAGTTATATTTGAGTCCCAGTATTGATGGACATCAGTTGTGGAAAGACTCTACATTTCGTCTTGGACTGATGGGGAAGGTTCAAGAAACAAATGCAGCTCTGGCTTTACAGCTCAGTGATATTTGGCTGAAACAACAAAACAAAGGTATGCCAAACACACATGAGGTCAGTGGAGCATGGGATGGATCCATAACTTTTTGTTTTGTGGACAGTGTGTGCAGTTACTAATACTACTTTGATGTATCATTAATGGGATTGATCTGTCTGTCGACCATCAGGTATACGAGTGAGTCACACTCTCTGGCTCCGGCAATCATTGGGGTGGTTTTTACAAGGTCTCATCCCAGTTTTACATTGTATTTAAATGAGGAACTGTATGAAGTGGACAATCTGTCATCATATTAATGAAATATCCTAATATTAAACCCAAATCAAGCAAATGAAGAATACATTTTATGTACATTTTATTTCTAAATTACATTGGGTTTATTTATAAAACACAATGGCTATTGCATAAGTTGTCAATCTACAGTATGTGTTAAAGATAACAATCTTCTCATTATAATAATATTAAGTTTAATAGTGTATGTACTTTGTTTGTTAGAGTTTTACTTGAATGGACTCTGTGATGACACTAAGACGATACCTGTATTAGATACTTTTCCTGTAGATGTCCGGAGCAAACAAGGTATGTCAATAGTCCTATCTCCTCCTTGTTTTACCTGACACTGTGTCCCCAGCATTGTTGTCTTTCATTAGCACTGGAGGTATTCTAGGTAAGCATTTCACATCAGGTTCACCCTCTTGCTACGGGGCAACAAAACGGAAATTTGTTTGGAGAGTAGCAGTACTGTTTTACCTAGCACTGGAGGAAAATTAATGTTCAAACTTTCTTAAAACACCTCACAATTTATGGTTGTGTTAGTGCCAATTATTGTTAAAATACACCAGTGTTAGGTAAGTGAAATACCTCTGAGCATGGCGTTAAACACCAACATCAATCATATTTAGTTGTGATAGTATGACTTTGTATATCTTTAAAATAACCTTAATTGCCTGTGGGTTCTCTGACAACTTAGGCCTGCGACTGTGGTTTAGTGGTTAGCTTGTGTCCTACTTCAATGTACCATTGGCATGATCAGATCCATCTGAGTATATGAGTAAGCAACACAACGTGGCTCTGGCAATCTCAGGGATTGTTTTCACAAGGTTTCTGTCTGTTTTTCCACCATATTTGAGCAAGGAACCTTGTGAAATTGCATGGTCTGTCATGATATGAATTAAATACCTTTGAGAATGACATTAAACTCCAATCAAACAAATAATAAAACTTAGTTTTTGGCAAATAGGTTTCCTATTCCTATTTCCCTGGTGCTCTCAGAGGTCAGAGGTTAAAAGCAACTTAAAGCTAATCGGCTTGTGGTTTCATTGTGTAGTATTTTGTGATTCTCCTGTATTGTCTTTACTTCTTTACAGTGGCCCTGGGGGTGGTATCCTCCACCCATTTCGGCCAGCAAGCTGTCATCTGGCTCAGTAGGCAGGGGAAAGTGACTTTCCTGTTGACATTTTAGAGCCAAACTGACCATTTTGTGTTGAATCTTCTGATTGTCCTGTCATGTATGTTACCACTCACAATGAGGCTGATTTCCTTTATGGCTTTACCCATTGTGCTGGCACGTCCTATAGGTGAAATAACCTTAAATAAGATCTCAGTTAAACCCCAATCAAACAACTCGACATACCTTGTTACACACAGTTATTTTACTAAAAAAACTAAATTGAAGTAACTTTCAAACACAGCGTAGATCACCATTAAATCATTGTCTAAATGAATTTTTGCTTGCTTGACAAAATGGAAACAAATAATTGCATATTATTTGAGGTCTTATTTCCTAATTTTTTTAATAGGGTTACAGAGCTGTGTTTGGAAGGGCCGTGATCAGGTTTTATACAAAAATGGTTTGACATATTATGTGGACGGGGCTCATACTAAAGAGAGCTTGGAGGTAAAATTTAATACTAAATGTTACATTGTACTTGTCTTATTAGCGTGGGGTCCCTTTCCTGGTTTAGGGGTAATCACATCAGACTACTGACCCTCCTTGGAAGCTCACAGGATTTGATCCCTTTGCTGATGTCTGGTATATGAGATGGCTCCGGCAATCACGGCATTGGTTTTTACAAGGTCTCCGCCCAGCTTTCTAACCTATTTAAGTGAGACAGATTTAGAACTGTACAATCCATTGTCATATAAGTTAAATATTGTTGAGTACATTCGTACAGAGTTGGAGAGGCGGGCGGTTGGATGGAACTTCATGTTGCCCTGGTGCTCTTAGAGCTAAAGGGGAACAGGAAGCCGATCTGTTTGTGGTGTATTGCGTCCGGTATTTGTCCCGTCATGTCTTTGTTTGTTTCCAGGGGTGTCCAGGGTGGTTTCCTTCACCCATTGGGCTGGCACGTCGTCATATACATGTAAGTGAAATAACCTTGAGTATGACGTTAAACCCCAATCAAACAAACAAACAGAGTTGGAGAGAGCTTCTCTGTTTCTCTGCTGCTCTTAGTGCTTCTGTATGTTTTGGGATAGATTGAGATGTACATGTGTCAAGTACAGACTGGTTTAATCTGGTTGATTTCCTTCACCGTTTGACGGAGGTAAGAAAGGAGTTTCCTGTTGTCTTGGTGCTCTCAGAGCTAAGGGGCAACATGTAGTCGATCTGTTTGTGATGTCTTTGTAATGTTTCTGTGATTGTTTTGCCTTTCCTTCGTTTGTGGTGAAGATAGTTACTTTCTTAACCCATAGGGACCCGCGGTCGTGGCTTAGTGGTTAGTGAGTGTACTTTATAAGCCTACTCCCACCAAATAAGTAATATACTCTTGAATTTTAATTACCCAATAAATTAAACAAAAAACTTAACCATTCTCTCTTCCATATGTGCGAGACATAAAAACTCTCCTAATAGCGTAACTTTAAATGAAGATAACTTGTTTTTTCAGCAATGTATTGATTGGTTTATGACAGAATCTACTGCAGAGGCTCGTAATATAAAGTAAGTACGGTACCATAGCATAAAAATAACCTTTATTCTCCACCACTTCTGTAGTAGGTTGGGACTTAGAAATGCTACTCACTGTCTATCCGTCCTTCTGCCCACCACAAATAATGGTATTTAATTTCTCCAAATTCTGCAAAACAACATGGCAGCCTATGCATAATTTTAATATCTTTCAAACTTTGAAAATAATTTCCTCCTGTTAAGAAATCGATGGGATTGCATTGCATTTCATTTAATTCTGCAAACCAACATGGACATCGCTCAATTTCAGGTATTAACTTCAAACTTTGCTTTTTCTAGGTTTCACAACAACTATGGCCGACATTGCATATAGCACCAAAATAGTGATAAACACCATAACTTTGCTAACAAAATGGGAGTCGGTTTCTCTTCACTTGGTGATTTCCCCTGGTGACATCACTCGAGAATCACAGCTGACTCTTTATAAAAGGCAGTTGTTCGAATCCCAATTTCTCCACATGTATGCCAAATTTTTTAATGAAACAAGTTGCAAATCCTTCATTGAATAC
>JAVFBW010126268.1:0-14259 GCA_034783835.1 Mopalia ciliata
ATTTGCAGTCCTGGCATCATCAATTGTATCTGTGGCAAGATGTCTTCCTTCATTCTATGACAAAAAAACCCAAAACAGTTCAAGTAATGAAATACCTTAAAACCCATATATACAGTAAGTTTTAAAATATTTTTTCAAAGATAAAATCAAAAAATTGGTTCTGTGGCACATGTGTAATTTTCAATATAAATTTCACACACAAATTTCTGGATGAATATTTATCTAAGGTTGTTATGGATAAACAAAAATCATCAGAAGAGAGTAATTGATTGAAACGGGTTTTCATCGTAAATGACAGCACTTGTGAAAGATTAACATGGGATGGTGTCATTTACAACTAGAATTTGTTTGACAAAGTTTTATAAATGTGTGCCCAGTCTTTCTCAATTCTGATTAATACGATGGACTATTTTGTCTACAAATTATTTCAACTTAAAGAGTCAAACTCCAGTTTTGATATGTTTTTCAAAAATTTCATTAGCGTTAAACAGCATACTTCAGGTAATCATTAATGTCAGTCATATGACGGTGTGCCAGCCCAATGGGTGAAGGAAACCACCCTCCACACCAATGGCAACAAACAAAGACAAGACAGGAAAATCACAGGATGTAAAACAAAGACATCACCGACAGATCAGCTTCATGTACCCCCTTAGCTCTGAGAGCACCCAGGAAGCTCCCTTTATAAAGGATTCAGAGTGAACAGTGTGATTTTAATATAACATATACTGTGTTTTTAGAAGTTCGTCGATTTTTTTTAGTGTTGTATTTTACATTATTAAAAGAGTTTCCAAGGTGAGATAGACAAAAAAAGCAACTAGGATCATTCTAATCAAAAATTTTGAAAAAAGAGGCACCGTTCACTAGTTCAAGAAAACAAATTTTTGATGATTTAAGTAGCAATATTCTCTAAGGGACTTAAACCGTCATCACGCAATAAAAATATATATCCATGATGATAGCAATGGTCAATGGATGTCCTATTGAAAATATCTCCACACCGGATCAAAAACATTCAGTTATGTTCAGTTTTACATCTGGGGCCGGTTATTCAAAGCCCAGATAGCTTAACAGCCAGTTGGATGACATTAGGCCATAAAGTGACTGACGACATGTCATAATATAAATCCGTTGTAAGCTAACTTCATAAAACAAGACTGTTAACTTAACAGAGCTTTAAGCAGCCAGCCCCTTGTGGATTAACAACATAAACCTCTGGCTCCAGTTACGCGAACGATGATAAGTCACTAACAGTAACACCAGATTAAATTGCAAATACTGAGTCAGAGATAGTCCTTCAACATGGCGTGACGTCTTCTAATAGAGGATTAAATTTAATAGTGCTTTGAGCAGCCAGCCCCAAGTATCGTCCGATCACCGGTTTCCGAACAGCACCGGTTTTCGCACATTTCAATATTTTCACTTGATTTTCTGTAATGTTTTGAAACAGAATGATGTTAAAATGTAAGACCAGTATTTCGTCAATACGACAATAGCTTGGAGAAAACAGCCATTATTACACAGCGGGCTGTTGTACTAATTAGGTCAGTAACATGAGCGGACTGAATGTCCAGCGTTTCTAGCGGGCTGAATTGTCAGCGGACTGAATGTCTGTAATTCGGCCAGCCCTACACAAAGGGAAGAAAACATGTCACTCATAGAACAGTAGAACCCTCTATCGATATCTCATTGACTAACAAAACAAAATCCCATTAATATTTATATTTGGCATTGTTTTTCATTGAGATACATGGATCTGCAGTTCTGTGAATGACATATTAACTTCCCTTTTGGTCAGCCCTATTGGCAAAAATCACAGGCGTGGAGTCAAACCTCGTTTCAATATTTTCCACAGTAAAAAAGGCCTATCACTCCTTTCTGTCAGTATCAGTACCTCAAGCAATGACAACAGCGTAAACTGGAATGCTCCCGGTTGAGGTTAGTTCCCTGCAAGCCGAGTTAAAAACGAACAAAATGATATACGTCACCGGAACTATTCTCAACCGATTGTCTGACCCGCTGCACTCACATTCGCCATCTTGAAAATGTGGGTTATTACAAAATTAAAACCGAAGTAGTAGGCGAACGCGGATTTAATGGCCTTTCTGACAACCGCGAGGCTCACTTTCTTGTTTACAGGCTATGCTAGGTCTCACATAATTCAGCAAACATCATGGTTAAGACCTACCTTCTAAAAGCTTTAGAATCTTCTCTGGCTGAGCTAATTTGTTTCTCGCAAATTCAACCACTTCCGCTACATTCTTCTGTCTTACATCTTCCTGTAACGCCATCTTATTGCACGCTAACTGATGATAGGGATGATAGGGAGAGTTTAATTTTCCATGTCAAAAAACGTTCTTTATATATCCCATGATCGACCCATGATCATGCTGGTAACGCCTCACCAGGGACTCTTTATGAATCAACAAAGCAGGTTAATTTGCAAGGGGTGCAGAAGCCAATTTCAGAAGCCAAGTTCGGCCCTAATCAACACTGTGTGTCTGGACATTAGATATTAGACTGGCCTCTTGACGACGCTCAGTGGGGGATAAAATTTTAAAGTAAAATGAAATTAGGTAAAACCTAATGGCGAGTGCAAGTTGGGTTTTTATTTTTAATTTAAATAAATGTTAATCTGTTTGCGAAAAAAAAAACCCCCATTGATATAGTATACTGTCTACTAGTCCTGATATTTCTCAAAGTAATCGCACTGGCACAGGGATGTAGATCAATTATAATCGAAAAATCGTCTTATTTCTAGATAGTTTATATACATATAGGAGCCTAACGGCAAATCTCAGTTAGGAATTTCTTATATACAAATGCTTACTTATGAGTCTATTTGCAGTTCCTGTGTCCATGAAATCCCATATATTTCTAAAATACAACCACCACAGTAATCAATAACCTATACGATTTCGCCTGCATCATCTTTTATGCTAATCCGAAATCTGGATGAAAACAGACTAGTGTGGCATAATTTACAATATAACAGCCATTGGTCACCGCCTCAATTTGAAAATAGATTCGTCCAAGAGTGACGTAGTGAAACTTCCAGGCCAGTCTACCACGTCGCACTCGCTATAATGTCCATAGTAGACAAATAATATAGAACAGGAAAATAAAAACAATGAGGGTGGGGGTGTGTGTGGGGAGGAGGGGGGGGGGGGGGCTACAAGTATATATTTTTATGGAAATAATTGGGGAACAGAAGTTATGCATGTAGAGCAAATAATCGATATTCTTCTGGTATTAGATGTACTAAGACTGTACAAAAAAAAATTAAATAATGTTGTTAATTATAGGCCGCTGTCATTCCACGTAAATTCCCAAAACTTTTATGAAACTTAGGAATAGAACATGAATATATCGAAATACAATTACAGGATAAAGTATTTAAAAGCAGTTCCACAAAAGTTTTTTCACGTCAGGTTTCTAATTGTCGAATGACGACGAAAGCGTACACACCTAGGCCTACTCATTCCTGGCCTACATTATAGCCTACAGGTACATGGACCTACACATAACTGGCTGTTTTCCAAAATAATTTTTGTATTTACTTTGGAATATATTGGAAATATATGTTGGAATTATTTCAATTCATTTGTGAAGCAGGAAATTATTTTCAACCTATACTGAAAGTCATTACATTTTATATTGCGGACTGAATTAAAATACATAAATTTTTGGCAATATTTTTAAATGTGTTTTCTACAACTTATTTCTGGCAGAATATTTTGGACTATATGTACATGTAGTTATATAGGCCTATATTTCCACACCTAACGACAGCCTTGTTGGTGAACGCCAGGGGCGAGAAGAACTTTTGACCGAGGTTTTCGGGCACCTGCTAGAAGACCAATGTATGCATTATGCATTTTCAATAATCCCTCCTTTGTTACATATTCAACGAACAGCTAGATTTGGTTTCTTTAAGACAATCAGTGAATCTACAACCCTGTGCCAGTGTGATTGCTTTTAGAAATATATCTTTAATATATAATATTGGTGCGATGGCGGACGTATCACTCAGGGAGTTTCTGACGCCAAGTACGCCCTGTGGTTAGACCTTCGAACGTCGGATGATGACCAGCTTCACGGTACCGGAAGACAAGTTGTAAACACCAGCGCAGGCATACGAATGCAACTTGCAAAGGCGGTGCAAAGGGCGGGCCCTTTAAACGTATACATCTACATCATTATGGACGCTCAGCTCAATATCTCCGATGGCCGATTTAAAGAAGCGCTGTACTCGCAGTTTCGAGATAGCAAAACTTCTGCCCAAGACGATCCACTCGGCCATCTTCTGCAAACAGACTGGCTGTGGAAAAACCGTGTTCGCTCTCGATTGGCTTGAAGGGGCTTACCATAGTGTGTTCCAGCATATCGTCATAATATGCCCCACTATACGACACAACAAAACGTATCATCACCGCCCCTGGATCCTGACAGGCCCTGAGGCTTACGTCGTGGACACTGCCGAGCGCCTCCACGATTGGCTACGGCTCTTTTACGAGCCGTTCCAGGGCGAGCCAACGTTGTATATCATCGACGACTGCTCAGAAAGGAAAGCACAGAAACAAAAGACAGACGTGTTGTCCGAGTTGGCCTTCTCTGGTCTCCTCGCCGAGCAAAGCGTCCGGGTTTTTCAACTACAAGGACCGTCACTCGTTCGAAGATTGGCGCGTGGAAAACCATGTTATCCCTATGGGGAAGAGCGACAGAGGGTGCGCCAGCTGCTGGCCAAGACCAAACATACCAAGCTCCTGTTGAAGACCGACCAGCAGACTGATTATATGGTCTGCGATTGAGTTTTTGGTTTAGCACATTTTTTCCCTGCTAAAAAAAATAAAAAATCTAGAGTTTCCGGAACCCTCGCTACTAAGATGATGCCTGCCACACGGCACGGAGCTGCGTCTACTGTCCAGCAAGATTATTTCGGTAACTCGGCTTCCAGAAGCCACCTGGTGCTTAGGCGGAATCGAAGACGTCATCTACTCCGACTGCGGGTGGAGGGCAGCTCAACAACCGCGACCTCTATCTCTGAGGGGATGGAGGTTTTTCGGTACACAGACGGCGTTCATGTGGATGATGCCGTGGAAGACCGAGTGCGAGCTGAGCATGTGGATGTTCTGGGCCATCACAGGGTTTCCGTCGAAGGCCAAAGGCTCAAAGGTGCATTTGCCAGTCTTGGAGTCGCGGTGGTTCTGTGTGCACTGGAAGAACGTCATGTTCTTGAGCATGCAAGTTTCCTTGTCGAACTTCATGTTTGTGCGGCAGATCGGGTTCCCCAGCTCAGCACCAGGGTTCGCCTTGGTCTCCATTTCCACGTGGGACTGAATGACCGGGACGATCCATGTGCTAGCACGACGATTGCGCCGGCGGGTTAGTCCATGTGTCGGGCGTTCCAGAGGATGATGCTGCCGCCGGCGAAGCGTTCCGCATCGTTTTGCCGAAGAACTCATCGAAGAACTGGCACACGTGGAAGTATTCGGACTTCTCATCTTCGCTGGGCAGATCGTCGGTCTTGAGATTCCCCTTGTACTGCTGCACGTTGAGGGTTGGGCGCAGTCGCGCTTTGTCTCGCCCTGGTTCTTGCTACCTCGCTCTGCGTTGATACCAGCGACTTCACCGTCATCGAGTGGAAGTATCTGGCCGACATGATTTTCCTTGACCACGCGCACCACCAGCCGTACTTTCTTGCCGGGGACGAGAAGACCATCGAGAGCGGCATGCCGCCGGCCTTTGCGGCCTCGCATGCAGGGATGAACTAGGAACGGTTGAAGACGACGTTGCGTTCCATAGTTCTGGTTCTGGTAGTTACTTTTGATGCATACTCAGCGGGTGAAACACCAAGGAGCCATGTCTAACTAACAGGAAGCGTAGTCTGAACGTAATACATACGCCACCGGGTCCGGGAGGATATAATTGAAACATTCTTCAAAAGGGTAAAAATGGAGAATACAGCAGAGCCAGAAAAGACAGTAGCTCCAGAGATGCAGAGAGTGACAGAGCCTAAGGACAAGGATCAAAAAAAGGTCGCCGCTTGGCGGGCTGGAGCCACCGCCAGGAAGGTGAAACAGGACAAACTGAAGGCAGAGCTGCAAGATGCCACGCTCCAGAAGCTAACGGGACGAGTGATTCGCAGATAGATCTTCCAAACTCGGAGCAGCCAGAACACCGCACAGGCTCGCCACGAGTACAGAATACCACATACTGGATACCTGGGGTTATAGGAGGGCGGGTTTAGCCCTGGCTGTGCTGTTCTATCTCAAGCCCTGGGGATGGCGAGGGAAGCAAGCGCCACCTTCTCCTAAACCGTCCGTCAAGCAATCGCCATCTGCTCAACCGAAAAATGGAACAAAAGCCGTCCCTCCAATTGAAGGATCCTCACTACATGGCATAACGAAACTCTCCGCAAACAATGTCTACCGATGGAAAGATTATTGTTAACACGCTGTACCATGGCGCGGTTGTCACCCTGTTTGTCATAAGCGACGACCTGGGCAGAATGGCATTTGGGGGCGGTTATCCAAAACTCGACCTACCTACCCGAGACGTGGTATGGCCGTTGCTGGCGTCTCCTTGGCCATGGCGTCTAAAGATGCCCTAATTAAACAGGGGATCATACCTGCTGATATCGTGAAGTAACACGGATGGTGGCCTCTATCGCAATACTTGTGGAAGGTGCTTTTGCAAGCTCTCTGACTTTCTCTTCTCATCTTTGACAAGCTCGGACGTGGATGAGGAGCGAAAACGTCATGATAAAGCTGTCGAGTAGCTCCAAGCTGCCCAGGTAAAATGGTCTCGAAAACGGACAGAGCGCCTTTGGATCAACGATGAGCTTCGCCTCCTAGGCCATGCTGTGCGGACTTTCCGGGATGTCGTCGCCGCAACCCGTGAGTCTTTCCTCATAAACTCGCTCCTTTAGCACCATAACCCCAGCTTTTCGACTTCTTCACACTTTCTGATAACCAGAAGATCAGACCGTGAGATTGCTTTCGTCATAGCCGTTATGGTCGCAACTGGGTTTGTTGTCTACAAATTGGCCCGACAACATACCCATTGCTAAGTTTTTGGCCTGTTGAAGACTCGTAATGTCTTACCATAGCCGCTTTCGATGGATAGCAAACACAATTGTAAACTTCATTGGGCACATATGATGGCCTCTGTGCAGGATTTACGAGCCTACAGAGCCGTTGTCTTGATGATGTTTGAAGATGTACAGGTGAATTCAGGACGTTTACTCGTGTTGAAACAATTCACCGACGACGTGTGTGATCAAGCTCAACACCCTGACGCGATACGCCACTACTTCATACACCATGTTACCAACGATTGGCGAATTGTCTCGAATCAAGAATCGGCGATTGGTAGCACAGCTAGTGATGATCGGTGTCTCAGGGTGTCTGACGTTGGTTATTTGATGTAACCATTGCATTTGTTTTTGGCCTGCGCGGGTCATAACTGGGAAACTTCCGCGAATCATTGCCGAATCATGTTGAAGGCTGATACGCATTCTTAAATATATGGGAACCTTCGATGGACAGCAAGCAAGCATCGAAGGTGTCTAAGATATACTACAGCCCGAAGGGCTACTGGAAGGGGATCGCGGCTATAAAACACCTGGCCACCGCAGCGAAGTTCTCCTAGGTGGCTGCGAGAGCGTGGCTCAAGAAGCAGGCAATCTGGCAAATCTACAAATCCCAAGGCCAAAGTTAGGTTTGACAACGCCTAATGAAGTCCACCAGGCTGACCTGCTTTTCCTCCCTCATGATAAGATGGGCAAGGGAACCTACAAGTACGCTCTTACAGTCGTCGATGTGGCTTCGCGCTATGAAGAGGCCGAAAGGTTGGCCACAAAAGAAGCAAAAGGGGTTGCTGACGCCCTCTCTGGCATCTACAAGCTGATCCCTCTTAAATGTCCCAGTTTACTCCAGGTCGACCTAGGACGTGAGTTCATGGGCACCGTAAGCTTCCACCTACTTTTGTTTCTAGGTGATTCCAGCCAAAAGCTGGGTGACATATTCATCCATTTCGACTGTTGTGTCTTTGTGTCCATAGGCTAGGGTGTCCATTCCGTTTTTGGCAATCGTTTGGAGTCGAAAGGGGAGAGGGACACCTTGTTGGGATGCTGTCCTTATATGCAGTGGCGCACCGATCGCATTCCGAGACATCCATTCCATGATGAAAGATATTTTTCTCGAATAGTGCCTCTTTGTACTGCTGGTGGCGGATATGCTTCTTCACAACGCTCTTCTTCACACCCTTGGCCTTTTTTTGTTGCAGCCGGAGGCCTCGAGGATGCTATACATTTCGGGGCGCCGACCGACGTACTCTGCGTTTGGACGCCCGGTACACTCATCTTTCATCTTCGCCAGCACCTTCTTGTTGGCCGTGCAGTGTAGAGGGTAGTCTTTTGGGTAGTCCGAAGTGTAGTACAGCTCCGCGTGTGTTTCTATGTCCTGGTACACGTCCTTGGTCTGGATATCGAGGACAGCGAGTCCGAGTCCCAGTAGATAAACTGGCAGCGCTCGCCATATTGTGCCTTCATCCGGCTGTAATAGAAGTTATACATCAGGTGTTTGGAGAGCTCAAGGTACACATCCCTACATATACTCGGCGGCTCAGGACGAGGCGACTCTTGTAAACCTGAATGGCAGCGAGGTTGTCGTCGAAGATATTAGCTCTGGCGAAGGATGGGCTGGCAATAAGTCGTCTGAGCTTTTCCTTTTCGTGAGACCGCACGATATTTACATTGACACGCTTGCGGAGGTTCTTCAAAGTCTTTCCGAAGACGGAGTTGTTGATGAGATTGTACAGGTAGTCGGTAGTCGCCTTTGTACACAGCTCGGTGTTCATTCGGATGTAGGGCTCCATCCAGGGGTTCGGCTCGAAGCGGAGAGCTCTGTGGATCTTCTTGAGACGCATACGCAGTGAGTGATAGAGCTGCAGGTTGCGGTAGTGGATCACATAGCGTTCCTTATAGCGGAGGTATGGGACCAGCTTCTCAACCTCGGTAGGTGCCACCCCAACACCAAGAAGGCTGTGCTGATATTTGGCATCCACACTTTCGGGACAACCATGCGCTTTGGGGCCAGCGGGCAGGCGTTATTGGCCTAATGCAGCTCCTCTGGATGCTCAAGATCTGCCTCTACTATGACCCCTCTGTGTTATTGGCTGGGTGCTCAGTTATGCTCGCAGTCAGCAGCTCACTGTCCACTACCCATCTGTCGACCGTCAGGTATATAATCGCTGGGGTGATTTTTACAAGGTTTCCTCTCAATAAGTCAAGGAACATAGTGAAGTGGACAATCCGTCGTCATATAAGTGAAATAGCTTGACTTGAGTACGACATTAAACCCCAATCAAACAAAAAAAACTTTGTTTCTTCGATGTATATGTACTTTTCACAGGATGGAGTCGGTCTGTCGACCCTCAGGTACATGAGTAAGTCATATGTTGTGGCTCCGACAATCACAGGGTAGCTTTTTACGAGGTGTCCTATCAGTTCTCCACCACATTTATCCAAGAAAAACTGTAAAGTGGACAATAAATGTTCATATAAGTGAAATACATTTAAGTACGATGTTAAACCTCAAGCAAACAAACGAAAAAAACCTTTTCTTTTGGTTCACTTGATGTACTGGTCACATGATCAGGTCCGTCGGTCTACCATCAGGCACATGAGCAAGTCTACGCTGTGGCCTGGCAATCACGGGAGTGCTTTTTAGGAGGTTGCTTTTTACAAGGTTTCCTCTCAGTTTTCCACTACAATTAGTTATGGAAAACTGTGGACATATATTTAGTGAAATATAATCGTATATGTTCTGTAGATACTAACTGTGAAAAGAATTGTATTGAAGAGAGAGGGCTAGATCTATTTTGTTTGTATTCCCGGATTGCTTGAAGTGTTTATGAAAGTAATCCTTTATATATTCGGTACCCTTGACTACGATGTTAAACACCAACCAAACAAACTATATATTTGGACAGTTTAAAGTGGTCAGGCAATTTTTTTATGTTAATATGACTACATGTAGATTTGCAGTTTATCTTTTTCTTTTTTTCTTTCTGATTATAATTTGGAGAAAAAACAACATATTTCTTGTTTTTATTTGTTTTCTCCATGTATGCTGGTATTTGAATTCAAATTCTTCATCACAACAGTTGATCACTAGAATCCAAGCATGAATACAAGTACAATTGTATGGTTGCTGTATGGTTTATATTAAAAATGAGGGGACACTGATAGCCTGCAGTCCCCTGACATGCCTTGAGCACAGTTGGGGAAGGGCAAGAGATCTCTACAACCAACCTGAGGGTTCACTTAAACTGTCCCTGGGAGCTGAATTTGAAATTAAAGGCCAACTTTTGACAAAACAGTCAAAAGGGGAAAAGAAACTGTGAATATAGGAAATCCTACTGCTCTGCATGAATAGAGTGTGCTTAACCAGTGTATATCACCAGTGTGGTTAAGCAAGGTTTTTATAGCAAAGGTTTACCGCTGTATATATGTGCAAGGTGGAATGATGCATTTGATTTTAACCAGAAGCTGGCTTACCTACATGCCTTATCTACAGCCCGCTTGGTCATAAACCAGAACCATTGTGTATGTGTAAATGAAGTGGCATTTGCTAAAACGGCGTGAATTGTGCGGTTGTAGCCAGACACAGCCGTATAAATACACCGGGATAATGTTATGATGTCATTCAGCTGTAGATTAGTCCAGTTAGTTTTTTTTAAAGATACCAGTCGCCCAATTCAAACAAACAAACAAATTATTAAGATACTTATAACTTTAATCATTCTTAAATGAAAAACATGTTCCATTTAATGTTGACCTACATAACATATTTTCAAATATTTTCAATGTGGTCGAAAGTATAGTGCCCCCTCATGACTAACTGGTAAGACAGTGATGGTGCGGGTTTATCTCAAAGTTTCCAGTCTGCTTAGAAAAGTTAGATGGTACTTGATGGATACAAAATGACTAAGATGTGGACAATCAGTTGGTTTACAGCATGGCTTCGATATCCCCACGCGGCTGGTGCTCAGTGGTAGCGAGTGCGCTCCCTGAACTGAACATGCTTCGATCTACCGTTCACCGATTCGAGTCCGCCTTTCGAGTATCAGGTATATGAGCGAGTCACATGTTGTGACTCAGGAAATCGCTGTAGTTTTTCAAGGTTTCCTTCCAATTTTCCATCGTAATAAGGTTGTGTACAATGTGAAGTGGACAATCATATAAGTGAAATACCCTGAGCACGACGTTAAACACCAAACAAACAAACAAACAAACAAACAATCGAGTTTCCCACAGGTAGTTGTATTTCCTTTTTGGTGATAATAATGGTTTTTAATTGTACTAAATGTTAAACAGTATAATTAATCGTATCTGTCGACAGATTAAAATAAGATCTTAGTTAGCTTTCCTGAATGATATTCTTTTGTCACAATGTAGATCAATGAAAGGCAAATTGGGTTCACGAAAGGTCACTGTACCCTATGTCCGTTGACAAGCCAGGTAACATGAGGCTGTGATAAACACCAAGTACTCTTGTTAAAGCTGGCTCGTCCGAGCTGTGCCAAGGGGAATCCCAGGTAACCAAAGGGTGGGAAGCGGCTCTCTCATTGGTCATTCAATAAGCATTGTTTGCTTATTTTGGTCAGATCTACGGCAATGAAGCGTAGGCGCTAGTTCACCTAGGTCTGGTTTTAATTACATTGTAACTTTATTTATTTTAAGATAATAGCATGTGAAAATACCTTATCTATACTTTGCTAATTGTTTACATATATATAGTGAGATGAACGCTGACAATGTATGTATGTATTCATTTTACTATACTATGTTAAGTGAATGGTGTTGTGAAATAAATGAGTGTAGCCTAAATGAATCCTGCTTCCACTCTTGCACTCTGGGATATGGGACTCATCTTTTGATTATCCAGTTATGATATTGTACGTTGCCGAAGGAATCAGAGTGTTTCTTTTTGTCCACCCCTCCTACCGTAGAAGGGCCGTGGCTCAGTGGTAACGTGAGCGCTTACTAAACTGAACCTGCTTCGATGTACTATTCACTGGATTAAGTCCGCATGTCGACATCAGGTATATGAGCAAGTCACATGCTGTGGTTCAACCAATCGCGAGGGCTGGTTTTTAGCCCGCCTGTACGAAGTAAAAAGAGCTTATGTATAAGGAGGGGATTTTTCTGAAATTTTATATACAGTTGACCGACCGGAAAGGAAGTCTTCTGTGGGCGGTGCGTGGTGCGGCTCATGGTGAGGTGCGTGGTGTGGCTCGTGGTGCAATGCGTGGTGCGGCTCGTGGTGTGGCTCGATGGGTCCCCTGCGGAGTTCCCTGCTGGGTCGCCCTCTGGGTCGCCCGCTGGGTCGCCTTCTGGGTCACCCGGCGGCTTTCGGCGGCGTGCTTCTATCGGGTGGTCCGCTTCTCTGTGGGGTGCTCGTGGCGGCTCTGTCTGCGTTGAATAAGCCGCTCCACCGCGCGCGGGAGGGGGTGTCGCTGCCGGGCGGGGCATCTCATTGGGGTTCTCTGTGAGGTTCTCTGTGAGGGTCCCTGTGCGGCTCCCTGTGAGGCTCTCTGTGCGGCTCCCTGTGACGCTCTCTGTGAGGCTCCCTGTGAGGTCTCCCGTGGGGAAAACGTCTCGATCAGGCTGGACAAGTCCTAAAGGGAGGCCAGGGAGGAAGCACTAGGGCGAAGTGGGGTCTCTAACACCGATTGGCTGAAGTCGGGGTTGTCAGGGTTTCACCAGGTTCTGTTGGGGATCCAGTCTCACGGGATATTCATCGCTTTGAACGCCCGGGCCAAGACCTCGCATAATAGGGCGGCGCATGTGGGTCTCGGGGACGACCCGACCGTCGATCACGATCGCCCCCGTCTCGTTCCAACCCGTGGTGGGGTTCGTCTTGATGCGTTGTAACAGAGCTTGTTCTTTTTGACGAAGACGGACAGGGACACTGCTCAGCACCTCGGCTTCGATGCGTTGAACCCCCTCTGGACCCGTTGTTTCAACTCGGGCCCCGTCTCTTTCGATGGCTGGCGTGCTGGACAGCGCTGAAGGGGAGGTGTTGGTGCTTGAGCCGCTGGGAATGACGGTCGTGGTGGTCGACGGGGAAGTCGATATGGTGTTGAGACGGACCCCCAAAGGAGGGGTGGGTGGTGTGGTTGGGGTGGTGGTTGGTTCACCCCCATGAAGACGCTGGTGAAAGGTTAAAAAGCGCTGCAAGATCTGGTGGTACTGTTGGAGTTTCTCCGTGTCCGACAGCGTCGACCGTCGTAATATCGCTTCCATCTCTTGATTCGTAACGCCTGGACGGGTTGATTCACAGGGTACTGCACGGGGTGGGGCGAGTCGTGGGTGTATCGATACCACCGACCATCACCCGATTCCGTTGAAAATGCCGACGGGCAGGTTTGTGTAATGTATAGGTGGGTTGTCCTTTCAACCACTCCACCACCTGAGCTTTCGACATGGGGACACCTCGATCAAGGACCACCCGCCATATGCCATTCACACTGCTGTAGGCCGCCGGGCTGTCGGGCTCGTAATACAACCGCCGCAACGTCTTATTGAGCGTCTTTGACAGCGTCTTTGGCGGGACTGTAGACTAACCTGCACACGTCAGGAGCACGCCTGATATACACTGACCATGTCATGATGTGTGGGCTCACACAGCACCCACCCCCATCCGCAGAGCGCTAAAAACTAAAAAACACACAAACAAACAAAAAACAACCCAGAACCACAGAACAAGTGTGAACAAGACCATTTTTTTTTTATTACGACTGAACACCGCGTCACAATGAAACACAAAACACAAGGAAATTCACAGGTAGAGATCAGGAGGCTGGCCGTTGTTAAAACACCTGGCTGAACTGATCCAACGCGTCGTCAATCACCAGGCTGGGCAGGGTGGGTGGCAGATCCGGGTGGGGTGTGACATCGATCAGATCGGCTAGGGCGGTCTGTTCCTTCTCTAAAAAGTTTTTCGAAGCGACTGTCATCCGGCTTGACGGCAAAGCGGTTCAGAAAGACATCCACATTGGCCAGGGACGTCACATCACCATCACGGACGCGTCATTGGAATAGACGACACATGCGGCTGACATCCACACGATCTAAGGCTTCGGTAGAAAGGGTACATATCCCGGGGAGGTCATTGAACAACAAGGCACTGACGTTCCCATCACCATGATGCCTGAAGCAGACGAGAGCTTGAGTGACGTCATAGAGAC
>JAVFBW010126279.1:3660-14258 GCA_034783835.1 Mopalia ciliata
GGACATTAATAACGTCTGATCAGAATGTTCTAGGTGGCGTAGTAAGTTTACTCATCGAATTACAATTTATGAAAAATTATTAAGTGATAATAAAAAATGCCTGTTGACAAATTCGGACGAATATCTAGTACTAATGTTACTAATTTTGATAGAGTTTCAGTATCACCTCCACTGGTTCTATAAACATGAAAGGGAGTACTTTTACAAATGTTACTCATCCTGTAAATGAACAGGATGCCGCTACAAAGAATGATATAGATTCAAATGGGGAAGCAGATAAAGATAGTAAGAGCGGGGAAACCATGACTGGAGATTTAAATACGATTGGTAACCTAGTTAAAGGTTTACGCACAAACGATCCTCCTTTATATTCAGGTGATCAGCCTACAAGTTGGTCTCAAACTGTTGGTCTCGTACAAGACACTGCAGATACGCTCATTTCTAAGAGTGGAGATACTTTGACTGGAAACCTAGGTATGGGAGGAAACAGAGTAATGGACATACCATTTAACCCCATTTATACAGATGATCATGGATGCTGTAAATGTAAGCTATGTTATTCAAGGTGATATAACTGTAGGACAAAATACTGTGATGGGGAATGGAACACAAGCTATGACTGGACAATTGAATATGGACAGTCATTATATACAAAATGTGTTAGATCCTTCCAATCCAAAGGATGCTGCTACAAAGAATTATGTAGACATGCAGAAATCTATAATAGCCGTTTTGGTGATGGAACAGATCGCGGTTTACATGTATATTGTGTGCCCGTATAAGGTAGAATTATACGAGGGAGCATGCCTACTGCACGAGGCACCCATACATTTGGTGAAATGGCTATCAATATCGTCATAAATGGGTTAGAACAAACAGGTGATTCATTAACAAAGGCTTATGGCAATTGGGGTGATTGTATAATATTTTCATCCCCGTTAGAATTGAACGCGTATGATAGAATAAATTTCATATCGAGGACATGTAATTCGAGTGTGACCACAGCTATTGTAATGGTGTTGATTGAATTGGGCTTGTAGCAGAATAGTAGGGAAAAAACCTAGGATCGCTTTCTGTCGGAACGGATCGACAGTCTAGGACAATATGCTGATGTGATCATATTCAACCATGAAAATTTCTGGCATGTTTCGAATTTGACCAATGTTGTGGTCGGGTCATGGAAAATGTGCCAGAACTCTCATTGTTGTGTATGGGTTCTGGAAAAAATGTGCCAGAACTCTTATTTTACTACTACTGAGACCAGTTGCCATAACTTTCGGTCCTTTTACTCCCTTCAATTTCTGCTAACGTCTAAAAACGTTGCCACGTGACCATGTATTAAGAATTTCGACCAGTGACGTTATTTAGAATCTTTCACTGCCGAAGTAATATCTTAACCAAATTACTGAAAAACAAAAAACATCACCGAACTGTAGAATCTTGTACAAACCGGAATTTAACGTGCAAACTGTATATGCAGCTTCACCACGATCGATACATTTGACCTACTAAAAAAAGAGGGACTCAACAGGACCCTAAGCTTTCAATGCCAGTCTCACAGCTGTCTTTCCCTGCATTTATATTTTTTCCAGAATTCAGTTTTGCAACATTAAATCTTATATTTTTTACGCACAATTAGAAAATGTACACAATAACAAATATAAATTTGTTGATAGCATAATTTAATACCGTTTTGTAGCATATTTGGAGCGATATATAAGTTCTTAAACTACAGATGTAATCAGGCACTGAATAGCCAGAATGTTTTTCATCCCAAAACACTTGGACAAATATAGTATTTTCTGTTTCCACAGGAGCTGCGGGTGGTGGGTTCGCAGGACATGCTGGTTCGCCATCCAACATTCTCTGTATGGCAAGGGAGCCAACTTGGGGTCGACATAACGATGTATATTTTCCCACCAAAGGGACACGGGCTTATATGTACGGAGTTGAGTATAAGACACAGACTGATGACTTCCCGTTCACCCACGACAATGCTGAGAAACTGTTAAATCATAACGTACCTTGTGCCGTGTGTATGAGTACAATGAGAGGAAGCCACTTGATGGTGCCAGGCAAACGTGACTGCATTGCTGACTGGCACCTCGAGTATTCTGGATTCTTGATGGCGGGAGATTACCAACAGACTGGGGCTTCTCAATTCTTGTGTGTAGACAAAGACCCAGAGGCTGATCCAGCAGGGTTTCGAGCAGAAAGTTCCCATGTCCTGGTGTCGGTGGAGGGGCAGTGTGGATCCTTACCATGTCCACCTTATATCACCGGCAGAGAAATGACCTGCTCTGTTTGCACAAAATAGACAACAAAGTGCTGATCTTAATTAAAATTACTCTATTCTGTTTGTAACATGTATAACCTTTGCTCTAAATATACGTGATTGTCGTGTTGTAACCAATAAGCAGACATTTCCTTTGCAAATGTATAGGCGCTGTTGCCCTTAAATGTGAAATCCTTGTTATAATATTAGATATACTATATGAACCGAATATGCCATTCACCCTCTTCGTGTTCTAGTGATGTATCACACATTATAAACTTGTCATTTTATAGGGTATTGTTCCTGATTGCTTGAAAATTGCTCAAATTACTCCAATATTCAAAACAGGCAAAAATAATATTCTTGAAAATTATTGTCCCATTTCTATTTTATCTTTGTAAAGCAAAATGTTCGAAAGAATAGCATGTACATCTGTTAGCGATTCTTTGGAATCCAATAACATACTTGAACGTAACCAGTACGGGTTTCGCGCCAACCATTCAACATCCCACGCTACTTGTTGTGCCCGATAAAGAAAGCCATCTATTTAATGCCGTAACTTTTTATACGCCCGTCGTTTGACGGAACGTATTATGTTATGGGGTTGTCCGTCCGTCCGCCTGTCTGTTTGTCTGTCTGTCTGTCTGTCAACTTTTTTGTTTCCCGACGTTAACTTGAACTGAATTCGATTCAAACTTAGTATGTTTGTTCCATGCGACAAGACGTCGCTTGGGATTGGTTTTGGCATATGTCGACCTACAGGTGGCTCCACCTGTTGGCAAAGTCTAAATTGGGTTTCTGTATGTTTACATGAAAACTTCTTGTGGAATTCAAATCAATGTGATTGTTCCATGCGACTCAAGACGTTGCTTGGGATTAGTTTTGGCTTATGTCGGACTACAGGTGGCGCTACCTGCTGGCAAAGTCTTAATTTTGTTTCTGTATGGTAATTAGAAAACTTCTTATGGAATTCGAATCAAACTTAGTATTAGTGCTCCATGTGATGAGACATCACTTGGTATAATTCGAATCAAACTTTATTTGATTGTCCCATGTGACAAGACATGGCATGGGATTAGTTTTGGCATATGGCGGACTACAGGTGGCGGCATCTGCAAAGTCTAAATTTCGGTTCTCTATATTAACTTGAAAACTTCATGTGGAATTCAAATCTAACTAAGTATGATTGTTCCATGTGACAAGACGTCACTTGGAATTAGTTTTGGCATATGTTGGACTACAGGTGGGGCCACCAGGTGACAGGGTCTAACTATTGGTTCTGTATATTAATTTGAAAACTTCTTGTGCAATGCAAATCAAACTTAGTATGAGTGCTCCATGTGACAAGAAATCACTTGAGATTGATTTTTTTCTAAAGATACCTCATCAAAAGTACTATCTATGGTCGCCTCATTCGAGGACAATGCCTTACCTTTTATATACCACTTTACCACAGCAACTTTTATCACCATTCTTATTATACGTAAATTCACATTTACACATAACTAATACATTGCCCTGAAAATGCCTTTCTGTAACTGCATTATCTAGCAATATATTTCATATTAAGTTCTTCGTCGAGCTTTACTTCCGCCAAATTTATGGATTTTATTGATATTAATTATTTGTTATATTTTTGTAATTTAGTCAATAAATCAATCAATCAAGGGTTTCGATTTCGGTTTCTGTTTACAGTATTATCTTCACACAATTGTGATATATTTGGTCTAGTTTCAGGTGTTATGTTGTAAGCGAATATTTCTGACTTTTTAGTTAGTATGATTTTTTCTGCAAATATGAAATCTTTCTTTAGTTTTATGTGTTCTGTTAGCATCGAGTTTGATATTTGTTCTTTGTGATAAAATTCTCATCGCACCAAATGGGATACGTTTGGTCCAGTTTTGGGTATTCTTTGCCCCATTAATGTTAACAGTGTTTTGTCACGTGATCCGCTTCCAGTGTACAACATCTAATTTGAATCTTACATGTATATATATTTGAAATAAATGAAGAGAGAAGTTTGCGTGCCTCCACCGGGATTATATATGTATTTACCTTACAACAGAAACAAGATCTCCACAATACTGCCACAAATAGTCCAACTAGGCCTTTAGTTTAAAGTTTTTCCGCTGACTCAAAAAATATTTAAAAAAAAAGATCTTAACAATTTCCTAGGTCTACGCAAGTAAGCTAGCGTTAGAGGATTCATTTCAACCCTTGGCCATCTGGCGGATAAAATGATCGAGGTTCTATAGTTAACTCCCGCGGTTTACAGTTACATTCGGCGCAATTGTCAATAGCCAAGTCTTCTAATAACACAACATCTGATTGGATGCGTATCAGTTCCTACGCATCCAGTCAATTGCTTGGAAGCCGAATCCCATTATACATGAATTATCCGCCAAGGGTTGAAATGCAGAGTAGCTCGGAATCGTAACCCTTGGCTAGAGAAGATGTCTCAACCATGGAACAGCTGTACCTTGCCGGAAACCAATCTTTCTCTGATGCTAAGCAAAGACAGTATTACTACATCAAAACATTCTGGCCTAAGCCAGAAGCTATACAGATGGATATTGCACAAGACATTGCAACATAAAGGGAGGCGAATACATGTACAAGAATACAATCGATTTACCCTTTTTTAAAACATAGTTTATTGAAAACATACTACAAGCTGATAGCTTATACTGTATAAATCAATGCGGCAAATAGTTTGCCCATGTTTTAAGCAGAGTACATCGCTATATACAAGTTTTGTAAACTATTGCAACAAATTGTCAAGTAATAAGAAGGCAATTTATGAAAAAATATGTTTAAAATGGCTACATCCACGTACATGTAGTTTATGTAACAAGTGAAGTTATGTTGGCTGTCACTGTTTGGTGTTCAAAGTCGATCGACCGATCCATTCGGGCTATACAATCAAGCTAAATACATAACTGTTAAAACTTAGCTATAATTTATAAGCTTACATCTCATATAATGAATAGGGTGAAACGCATGCTTGAAGTTATGATAGTTCCGACCGCTAAAGCAATTATTTCGTTTAATTTAACATTAACGTACGATGCACCGTACAACCGCAAATAAGTAGAGAGATTGTCGAAATATTCATTGTCTAATAAAAACATGTAAATTATAGTCTTGTCTGCTTGTTGTACTTACTACAGCTCAGAAAATACTATAGTGGTCAGAACTTTCAAAAGAGGCATCACACCGCTGGAGACGACTCATTAATATAACTGTTAAATAAGTCTCCTTTAAAAAAACTGCAAGCATGTCTTAATCTACAGTGGATTATGTTTGCAGTTCATTCTCTCACAAAGTACCATTTAGCTGGGGGTGCCTTTGCACAAAGCTATAAATCATGTTCTTTAATGCAACTCGATCGGTCAGTCTGTCACATAAACTAGAATTAGTGTGGTATAACATTTTATGGAATTGTTGAATCTGTGAAGACGACGACGTTGTTTAATCTCAAGAAACCAGACGCTTCTTGCAATAAGGAAGGTGAGACACGTTTAATAATTATCATTAACTAAATTGTTTGGTAGGTCGTTGTAATACAGAAGTTATAACAGAGGACCTAAAAAGACCCCTGAGGTACCACTGCTGTAACATCCCGAAGCAGTGATTCAAAACCGCTGATCACACCTCTATGTTGTCTATGAGATAAATAGCTTACGAACCGCTCTAAAAGTTTACCAGACATATTCCAGAAACATAGCTTCGCCAATATACCGCGATGCCAGACCCGATTAAAAGCCTTCGAAATATTCCGATTTTTAAGGAAATACGTATACTACTTTCCTCAAAATTTTATTTCCAGTGTTTCCCGATTAGTTGTAGTCATATTTCGTCAATTAGACGAATTAAAGTGTTTAAACTGAGTAGGTAAACCAGTGGTGGAGGTTGGAGATAGATCCGCCGCTATCGCAGGGCTCACAAAACATGTATCTCATTTATCTAAGATTTTTTGTTGATATACTGCACACAATAAAGTATGAGTTAGATCGTTGTACCTGTTGTATCCAAAATTGTTTTTTCTGGAACTGTTAAGTTTTTACGCCAAACTATGTTTATAGTGTTATTTATGATGTTCAAGTCCATTTATAAGTTTGAGTGCCTCTATTTTGTTTCTGTTGTATTATTGTGTTGTTGTCTAACTTAATTTTTCTCGGGTAGACGGAATGGAACTATTATACATAACGTCGGTGTCTCTTTTACATGTGTTATGTATCAATGTGCCAAACTTTCGAGGTTACAATTTAGTTTCCGTGTCTAGATTATGGGCATAAACGTGTGAAATTTTCTAATGAAAGTAGACAATTGTTCCGAGGTGGGAAGTACTTTTAAAGCTTTTTATTTCATCTCATATTAAAAAAAGGGAAATTCAACATTACGGTCAAGTGGTTGTATGCGTTCTTCTTCAGCGAGAGATCAAAACGTTGATTAATACCACAATCTCTATCCGGCTTCCTATTGCATCCTGAATGTTTTGGAAATTACAATTGGCATTATTAACACCACATGGACTTACTTATTCCAGACGTCTACTGCACCACAGCCACTTCAAGTATACTTCCTCTATTATTTGTGCAAATATGACCTAAATATAAATAAGTTTTGTTGAAGCCACAATTTAGGGAGTCAGTAATCATCACTGTGATAATACAACAAGGATGGGAAGGAAATCGCACCTCGTGTTCCCCTACGTTCTCTGTGTATTTTTATTCGTGTTGGTGTTGGGCCTTATCGTATGGCCAGGCAAGACTAACGGAGAGACACACCATTCTAAGGTAAGATAGCTATTGGGGAATTACTTAATTTTTGTTGTTGTTTGAGAAGCGACAAGAAGAAATTTTCTCATGTATTATCCTTTTTGAGGTCAGTAAAAAAATAAGAATAAAAAAGAGTAATTAGGAACAAAATCTCTTGGTTGAAAATAAGAAGATGTTTAAATCAAGTGTTGTATACGGTATAACGATTGGGTCTATAGCCTCCAGTTGTTACTCATCCAATGTGTTATATAATACTCTAAGCATGTCCTACTATAAGACATTTGAAAATGAAAATCCAGGACCTCCAAACCGACACAATCATTTTCTGTTTCGGATATTGAATCCAATCAGAATTGTATACGTCATGCTGTTTTTTGACAAACACCGACTCGTTGTTTGTCGCAGCAGCATTGTCATGATGAATCAGCTCTTCTTCCACTTGCAAGTGTCAAAATGTGTAAGGCGAGACTTCCATATTACTACCCTGGCTGCAATTCGTGGCAAACATTTAATTGGACTATTATATAGAAATAAGCAGCCAATCAGAAAGTCGTTTACTCATCAAAGTCGACTACAAACAAGCATGGCGCCACTGGCATTTAACGTGTCTGCGATGATATCAGGACCCGTTAATGGGACTGAGATAGTTCGTGTAAATTATATGTATATTATACTTGTCATCCTGTATTTAGATACGCTCGCATAACCAGCGATCGGCTTACAGTATAACCCATACTGACCCTATACGCTGGAACATATAGAACATTTTGTTAGGTGTGGCCACCGGAGACTCTCGATAACACCAGCCAATGAAAGTCGATCTTTCAACGCACTTTCGGCTTTGATTGTTTGCTTGGTTACAGGGGCAGCACATCCTTGAGCCGCCATTTTATAAGCCTGTCTGCTCACGTGCCCAGGTCAACCAATAGAATCTTGTGTGATTTTTAAGCCTGACTCCGGGCTTCACAGCCAATCACAGGCATCTGAGTGGACAACGTCGTTCTTATGCTTAAGGCCCATACCTAATAATATGTTCTATATGTACCAGCGTATAGGGTCAGTATGGGTCTATACTGTAAGCTGATCGCTTGTTATACGAGCGTAGTGTTTAGATGGCTTGAGCTTCCATTTGAATGAAAGAGGCGGTCTGAACAAAGAATGATAACTAGGCGCTTTTTATGTTACATACTACGCTCCAATGAGCAGCGGTTTTTACATATATTTACTATGGACTGTCCAGGTTAAATGACGGTTCATATATATTTAAGAAAACCCCGCTGTATGTTATGAGCGTGGTAATATACACGCACGACATTTTTACAGACACGTAAGCGTTTATCAATTTTTGCCGCGAATTGGTGCAAGGATAGAATGTGAAACTCTCGTCTAATGCATTTTGGCCCTTATATTACGACATAGCGCTCCCCAAATCAATCAGGCAGACACAACCATTCATTTAGAGTAATCCCCCGCCAGACACAGACTGCGCCCCCTCCCCCTAATCAATCAATCAAACAGAACTCCTCACTGATTTTACAATGTGCGTGCAGGTAAATGTTAAAGTTAAAGCCGACCACAAGATTCTGAGAAGAGAAGAAGATGATGCGGGGTCTTATACTCATTATTCAGGTAAGCTGGTCTGTATTCGTTTTGAAATCCACAACTTGTTTGTTCTTAAAAACCGAAGTGATGAACTCTAGATTTCAATACTTGACTCGTTGAATTGTTTATGGCACACTTCGTAATGCATGTCTGAACATCCTCGGCCATTTCCGTACCTTAAATAACTGTACCGGTACGGAAAGTGTCGAAGGATGTTCCGACATGTTCGTAATGACGTAAGCTTTTTCGCTTGGGGAAGTCCCTACCGAATAAGGTCATCGATGTTATCCAATCAGAACTAACCGGATACATCGCTTGTGGTCTTAATTGGAGAAAGAGTTAGAGGTCTTAGGGTGTGGATGAAACATCAGTACGTGCTAGTATTGCTTTAAATAATTACGATCAATTAATAAGAATTTTTGATATCGGTGCAATCCTGAGGGTTTTGAAGGTTTTCAAAAACATTATTGATAACTCTATTGAAGAGAGCATTGTAACGGAACCTTGGACAAAAGAGAGCAGTACTGATTTTACATTTTGGGAAAACTGTACAAATTTAAAGCTGAAACGATTGTTTTGTGGTAATCATCTATACTTTTAAAACATCAAAACCTAAGAAAAAGGCGAGGGCCCCGAGGCCGACTATGCCCCGGAAGCTTTGAGAATGAGTAAAGGCAGAGCGGCTATTTAGGCTGAATTTGAATATATTTTGACCGAGGACATTGGTAAGATCGATATTTTAGTATCCTTTTTTTAACAAAAAATAATCGTTATCCAGTATAACACAACATGGTTATTTTATCATGCGAAATGTCTGATAAAAGTTACGAAACTGGTGAGATTTTCAAAAACAAAATGGACTTCATGGCGAGTTTTGGATTTGAATAAATACGTCGATGATGTTTTCGAGATGTCTTTTTGTATTTCTGTAAGAGTGTTATGATGCAATTGCAGTCCGTTGCAAGCTGTTATGTCTGCACCACAATGAAGAGGTTTATATATTGCTATGCCAAATTTATTCTAGGTATTGAGATATGTTGTTTTCCAGTCACAGACAGCAAAACTATCGCACATCTCCAATCAGCGTTCTAGATTTTTAACATTAATGTTAATGGACGTTTTCGTTTAGCACGGTAAAGCCGTGGTTACGATTTTTGTACGACTTTTGTTTACTGAACACGTGACCGATTTTACGTGGACTTTTTTATATGCGTACTTAACGATACTAAAAGAATTTACTAGTCGAACAAAACTCTAGACAACGGCCTTATCGTGCTCAACGAAAACGTCCATTCGAATGCGTCTATTGCTTTCTTCTTTCTTTAATTCTTTCCGCTCGTTTTTTTAAACTCACTTCTTTTTTGAAACCTCTCTTAAATCCGTTATGGTGTTCCAATCGATTTTACTCGAATTGAAAACAGCTTACCCGGCGCCATATAAATAGCCTACTATAGCCAATGATGACGACCTACTGACACCACTTAAGCACTCCGTCGATCGACCAAACGAATCAATAAATAAAACTGAACCAAGGTGTTATTCTGTCTATCGTTCATGAAATCATCAGAATTTGATGTACATTTAAATATTTATTTATTAGTTTTGATGGGGACAGATCTATAGAATATTAACAGTGTGCACCGTGGAGAGTTCAGAGGATCTCTGGTTGTACTGTACACACAAACTTATTTTGTTTTGCTCTTATCGACGATAGCAATACTATTTTATTGTTAGATTTTGTTAAGTTTTAATATTTATAAGATTCCAAAACGGTTTAATTTGTGAATTTATGTCATAACATCAGGTGGCGCTATCTATATTCGATGGGGAAGGCTGAGCTGTCCCGAAGAGTCCAAGCTGGTTTACCAAGGTGAGAGTAAATCAAGCCAAAAGTTGAATTTCTGCAATCAGTAAACAAGGGCGTAGACAAGGGGGGCTTG
>JAVFBW010126290.1:0-23724 GCA_034783835.1 Mopalia ciliata
AGTGGACAATCCGTCGTCATATAAGTGAAATACCCTTGAGTACGACATTAAACACCAATCAAACAAACAAACAAACTTAAACTGAACCTGCCCCAATTTACCGCTCACAGGATTGAGTCCACCTGTTGACCATCGGTTGTATGAGTGAGTCACATGTTGTGGCTCTGGCAATTGCAGGGGTGGTTTTTAAGAGGTTTCCCTGCGGTTTTCCACCGTAATTAGGCTGTGTACAATGTGTAGTGGACAATCCGTCGTCATAAGAGTGAAATACCCTTTCAATTATTACTCAGGCCTGCAGGCCATAGCTCATTGGTTAGCTTGTCATCCAGTGGAACCTACTTTGATGTTTTGCTCACAGATTAGACGCCCGCGGCTGTGGCTTAGTGGTGCACGCTTCCTAATCCGATTCCAATTTACCATTCACAGGATCGAGTCCATCTGTCCACCATCAGGTATATGAGTGAGTCACACGATGTGGCTCCGGCAGTCATGGGAGTGATTTAACAAGGTTTTCTTTCGGTTTTCCACTGTATGGGGGCCGCTTTCTACGGGTAGCATCTATCAAGGATAGCCATGCCTTACTATCACACTGTGGAGGGTTGGGAGGATGCCTCCTGTTGCCATGGTACTACCTCCTTTGGTGCCCATGGCTGCGGCTTAGTGGTAGCAGACCTGCATCCATGTACCTGGTGTATTGTGGTATTCTATGTATCCACCATTTGTTGACTCAAGGATATCTACATTAACTTCTAATCAATGCATGTAGTGACAAAATACAAATTTGGAGGTTTATTTTTTCTTGGATTTACAGGGCCCAATAAAATGGAAATGCCAACGGCACAATATGTGGAAACAGTTCCTGGTAAGGCAGATCCTCCCCCGACCAAAATTATCCCCCCTAGTTCTAAACGACCTGTCAAAGAGCATACATTCCTGACTGATGTGGCAGACGTCCGGGCTATGGAACAGGGACTTGTTCAGCTTCTGGAGGACTTCCATTCTGGCAAACTCCAAGCTTTTGGTAATTTTTATGATTAATTAACTATTTTAGTGTGTGGGTGTTGTGAAAGGTTTATGTAGGCTTAACTTAAGAGATCAGCCAATCAAAAAAGATTAAAATTCATTTTACAAATTACAACTGACTTAATGTTAGTAAATGTTTATGCCCTGTACAAGACTAACTCAAGGTTTTATTTATTATTATACATGACTGAGGCAATCAGAGAAAAACATTTCTTTTACCACAATAAAAACTGATTCTGTAAAGCAAAACTTTCCTATTACTGTACAAGGATGACTAAACCTTGGCAAAAACATTTTTTGTCCACCTTATAAATGCTAGTCTGTCTGTCCATGTGTCGCCAATATTTGTGAACATGCTAGCTTGAAAACTAATTTACAGATTAGCTTTAATCCAATTATCTTGGTATGTAGCTTCCTCGGATTAAGATGAAAGATGGGATTGCATTTCACCAAATTCTGTGTTACAAAATGGCCACCATTGCTTTATTTTACAATATTCATCGTTTGAAAAGGTTGTAAACACCATAACTTTTACTCTTTGAAGACAAAATATGGTTCTTAAACAAAAGTAAGAAAAGGGGATTTAACTGGGATTATCAGCATTTAAAAAAAAAGAGCCTTCAGTGTTGGACCTGCTAGCTACTCAGCTTTACTGTATAATTCTGCATGAATCAGAGGGAAATGTTTGGTTTACTGTATAAATATAACTAATCAGATAAAAGAACTGCGCTACAACACTAAAACAGTTGAAAAGACTCGCTAAAGGGTACTTTTCCATTCTTCAGGTGGGGACTGTATGTTTGATCGTATGGACCAAATTAGAGAACAGCAAGAACGACTGGCTAAACTACATTTTGAGGTGGATCTACAGCATCATGTTCTGAGGTACAGTTTAAGGGTCCTTGAATCTCATTGGATCGTTTTAGGGATTCCCTGTATAGGTTCTGTTTTGATTGGTTGGCTGTAATCCTTTTTACTCAACCAATCAAAATGATGATATAGGCTAGAGAAATTCCTTGGAGTCGTAACTATAAATAGCATTGTGAAAATGCTCTTTAATGAAGTGTGGACTTCGGTACTAAAATTAATCAAATGATTTTGAAAGTTAATTAACTAATATGTTAAGCAGGATAAAGTCTTCCACTCTAAACTGTTTATTTGTTAAGGGCTTTGTTTATCATGCACTTGTGATACAGTATATATCATGTATCATAATTGAAAACCATCTCTGGAATGAGATAGAATTTAATTAATTTATGTCTTGTCTTTTTAAATGCCACTAAAAGAAGTCATCTTGGTCAGTTTTTTTATTGTATATTTTAAATATTTTACTAGGGATTTACCTAAGATTTGTCTGGTAATCTTTTTTGATAATTATATGAATAAAACATAAATCAATCCGATATTTAAACAGTATTCTTTGTTACAGACTGGACTCTGAAGATTCCAGAAAACGGTCGAGTGAAAACCTCAATAAACTCATAGCTCAGGTAATATATGGTGAAACAAAAACCAATACGACTAGATATTTCATTTGGAATAATGGTAGAAATAATAGCTCTAATAAAGTGTCATGGGAAGTTGAAGGAACCTAGCTCTTGTCTTTGGAAAGTATTTTTAAAGTATATCTATGCTGAAGTGAAATTAAAATTGATTTGTCCTTGAAAATGTAGTAAAATAAAAATAAACCATATTTTTGTAATCATGGATTTTTTTTGTATTTCAGCTCCAATCTCTCAGTACATCTATGTATCCTTTTAGCAATTAATACAATAAACAATATGACAAGGGATAATTTGTTGGAGAGTAGCAATGCTGTCTTTACTTAGCACTGGAGTTAATGGAATTAAATCTTATAGAAAAGAGAGGTAGCTCACTGACTAAGGGCCATTTATTTGGAGAGTAGCAATTCTGCCTTTACATAGTACTATAGGAATATTAACTTTCCAAGATTATAAAGCCCTCTGTTCACATTAAGGGTAGTTTGTTTGAAGAGTAGCACTACTGTCTTTTACTTAGCACTCGAGGAAACTTAACATTCCAACATAATTGAAACGGTTCACATCTTGGGTGTGCTATGGTGCTAGTGTCAATTATTGTTGGACTACACCACCATCATATAAGTGAAATACCCTTAAGCATGGTGTAAAACTCCAATCAATCAATCCAACATTATCAAAACACTTCCTATTTTATGGTCATGCTATTGTTGGAAAACACTGACCTAACATCCACACATGTATCATTCAAATACTTTAACTTTATAGAACATTTAACTGGATATCTTTTGTGCGCACACTGTCTAGTGTGTTGTGCATAGGCCTAATGAACCGCATCTTTGTAACAAGCATGTAGTGGGTGGTTAGAGAGAGCATCTAGATGCCCTGGTGCTTTCTGAGCTAAAGAGGAACTGGAAGTCTATATGTTTGTGATGCTTTGTATTGTTCTGTGATATTTTTGTTTGTTGCCTGAGGTTTTGGGGGTGGTTTCCTTAACCGATTGGGCTGGCACACCATTATGTGAGTGAAATTACCTTAAGTAATAGTTAAACCCTAATCAAAGAAACAATACCAAGCTTGTAAGCTTGTAGTGGCCCTGGTGCTTTCAGAGCTTAGGAGCAGCACAAAGCTGATATGTTTGTGGTGTCATTGTTTTACCTCTTGTGATTTTCCTGTTTTGGAAGTTATCTCAAGGGTGGTTACCTCCACCCAACGGGCTGGCATCTCTTCACAAGAGGGAAATTACCTTAAGTACAGCATTAAATTCTCCGTCAAACAAACCATCATTGTACAGAGAATACAATCAAGGGTTGAAAAAAAAGGCAGTTTTTCATCGAACAAGCCAATGTTGAGAGCCATAATATACGGAAATACCTGCCTTATAAACTTATACTCTCTGTACATGGTTATGTCAAAAACAGGTAAGTAAATACAGAACTTATATTGTGAATACCCATTAAAGTAGCTAACATCAGTGTTGCGAAATGTTGAATGAAACAAATTCATCTGGCCAGTGGCTAAAATGGGAAATAAGTATATGATAGAAAACTTTGCCAGTTATGATTAACAAAGTTGTCTCCCTTTTTTGGCCAACCCTATTGGATAATTTTGAGTCCAACTGTAAAAACAGGATTCAATTCCTTAACCCTCAATCTCAGACAAACTTTACAGAAATCTGATGTACAAATTAACCAGCCACCTGACAGCTAGTTGAGACCAGGATAGGGACCATGCAAACTTTGTCATTCCTTGTCACTCCCATGAACCGTAAAAACCAGCTCCCTCCAGCCACCCACAGGGGCAACAGAAGCTGATCTGATGGGTCTCTGTTTGTTTCCCCTAGTATAACAGGTGGTTTTCTTGACCTAGTATTGGTCTGGCATCTTGCCATGTGAATGAATTTAATAAGGGATAAACTTAACAAACCTGCCTACCCTAGAATAAAATTTTTTTGTAAAAAAATTGTTCTTTTAAGAGGAGTAGTTAAGATTTTGTGTTACAGCATAGCACAGAATATTAATTTTTATGTTGGTTTTGGTGTCCTAAAGGTAAAAAATGCTCCAGAATAGTAATTATACTCCTGGTAAGCAGGTCTGACTTTATAACGGTCTTGCTCGACCCTTTGGTTGATTTTCAGAACAAAAGTTGTATTTAGTCTCTTATGCAGAAGAATATAAATCTGTACCATATACATCATACATGTATATATTTTTGGAAAACTTGAATACTCAGAATTACATATATGTGAATTTTGTGAAAAGCCAATTGTTATTTTAAAAAATATTTCAAAATGAGTTAATGTCAACAAAAAAAAAATCAATTGCATTTTTCATGATTTATTTCTCGAAGTGCAATAACGATAAGACTCAATAAATCAGTTGACCGCGTAGAACAGGAAAACAAAATTATAGGCTCCAATTTAAGTGTAATTAAAATTTCAAATTATTTTTTTTCACCAACGATAGTATGCAAGCGATAATTTATTTTTGGTTAATTTTTAGTCCAAGGGGTCCAGCAAGACCGTAATGTAAATGTAAATAAAGTAATAAAGTTTTGCTGAAATGCAACTGTATCTTACTATTTGTATGGGTAATTAGGCTGGTTCCATATACTTTTCTGGAAACATTTACTTCCAGTGAAGAGCATGACCTAGTGCACAAGTTATGTTTTTGTGAAAAATAAAATTTCTTAGTAAACGCTGTGTCCAATCAATACATGAAAATACTGAAATTTTATGTCAAAAAAGATGTTTCCATTACTTAGAATGGTAAGACTTACTGGTTTTGATTTTGAATGAGATGTGCAGTCAAAGGTTTTTTATTGACTTTGAGGAGTTCAAACATTCCAAATCCTTTTATATTAAATTATCATTAAATAATAAAACATCATAGAATATTTGTATACAAAACAGATTTTTATTGCTGTGTTAATAAATATAACAATGAACAAGTTTTACGAGAAACAAATTCTAAATAATTTATGTACATATTTTTGGTTTAATGTTGTGACCACTATATTTATTTATACAGTAAACAGAAAACTTATTCATACGTGTTCTGTAGTCTGTACAATGAATCCTGAAATAAAATACCTGTAAAAAACTGATAGTGTGTTTAATCAGTAAAGATACTTTGTAGGTCTCTGTAAACATAAATTATGTCGGTGCGACATGTTCAAACTGCTGTTAAGTGTTGCTTGGGTTATTGAACACCTCCAGGGTTTGTACATTATTAAGATTCCTAAAATTCCAAGAGTATTCAAGGAAACAATTTGTGTTTTCCAGGAAGCTCTCATCATTTAAATTAAAGGAATGGCTTATTTTTATTTTCAAAAAGTCCAGTATGACAACCCATATTCACATCTCTAATTTTTGGGTGAAAGTCTTTCAATATAAATGTGAACACTTACACAGAGCTTTCAACAAGTAGAAATGGTTTTCACCTACCAGAATTACGGTACTGGAGAACTTAAATTGTCCCAGGAGTTTCAAGGACTGTACAAACCCTGGTCACACTTGCTTTGTTCACTGCTGTCTCAGAACATAGTGGTATTCTTGGGAGAGTTTCTATAGTAGAAGAGACTAAAACAGCTCTTATAGGTTATGCCAGGCCATCAAGCATAAATTTCCGCCAACATTGGGCTCTATGTATATGCCACCGCCTAGCAAATAAAAGAAGTGCAAAACAAGGTGGCCTGAGTGTATTTTAGAGTCAATGTCTCCACGTAGGAAGTAGAATTGATTTTACTTCGGAATGAGTGGAACACTGACACTCATATCACTATTTTCCATGACCTAAATCAGTCAGTACCCTTTATTTTTACTCCCAACAAACAGTTCCAACACCTTTTTACCTGTTAAGAGTCTTGTCTAACCCGTACAAATATATGGGTTTTGAGTTGTAACATATCATAGTCCAAAAACCCAAGCGTTATTGCTGTAAGCTTAAGCAACCTGCCAGCACTTCATTATTATAAGTTGACACAAGAATACCTTTAATATTGTTCCTTTTGCCAAAAATAATATTCCAAGCCATAGAAAACAAAATTCACAAAGTTTAAATTGTCATTTGTTTATCTCAATTTTATCAAAACCACTCTGGTCAAAAACACCCTATCTTGTCACAAAACAACAATATTATTTCCCTCTTAATGTCACTTTCATATTGTGAGACCCATATGTTCATTACTGGATTCGCTTGGTATTTACACGTACAAACATTATTTTATTAACTTTTCAAACAAGGCTATAAACAGGTCTATTTAATAGACTTGTTAAAAATGTCACTCTTCATCTTATACAGCCTTCTGATCTTGTCTTGTTTGTTCCGAGCACTTCAAATAATAAAAAAACAAACAGCAAATGGTGAGGAAGAAACCTTACAGACTTGATGGTTTTCTGATTGTGTTTGTTCGATTAGAGTTTAATGCGGCACTCTGACCTATTTCACTTATATGACACAGCTCCTTGCTTACATATGGGTGAAAACCCGAGAGAAAGCCCTGTATAAACCCAACCTGTGATTGCTAGAGGCACACAATGTGCTACTCACTCTTGTATCGGCACATAACTGCCACAGACAGTCTTGAACTTGTGTGAACAGTACACAGGCATTGTGGTATAACTTTTTAATCACAGTACATTGTTCTGAACATATTGTTCAGTTTGATCCAGTGTGTTTCTTGCTTGGCGTAGGTTTGACCTAGGAAACAGGAGCTTGTCAGACAGGCACGTGTAGTAAATGAACAAGGAAGATCCTCATTTCATGATCATCTTTTCCCCACAAAAACCCACGTTTGTTGGTTTGATTGATTGGGGTTTAACGCCATGCTATAATTGCTTGAAATCTTGGCTCACTGCCCGATACCAGCGGGAGACTTCAAACGCTGAAGTTGTGCTGCTGATATGACTGGTTGATGAACTCCACTCCGACTACTGGCATTAGGACTGGGTGACCTTGATCTGAATGTCGGCTGACCACTGGATTCCTGAAAACACAAAACAGGATTTATACATCAATTTTCTCCACTTTGGAGCATCCAGTCCCATTTATTCAGTGATTGCATTAATTTTCCTTGGTCCATAGATAGTATGTTCAGCCTTGTTGTCTATATTTAGCACTGGGGGATTTGTTTGTTTGTTTGATTGATTGGGGTTTAATGTCATACTCAAGGGTATTTCACTTATATGACGACGGATTGTGTACTTCACACTGTTCCAATGTCTCATTAAGGTGGAAAACTGGGAGGAAGTCTTGTGAAAACAACTCCCACACATCATGTGATTCACTCCTGATGGTAGACAGTTGGACTCCATCCCATGAAGGGTAAATTGGAGTAGGATTAGTAAGTGCACATGTTACCACTTAGCCATGACCGCAGGCCCAGTTATCCTTTAAGACATTCACGATACCAATATTATGGTACTGCACTGTGTACTATTCTTTTTATTTCTTACATAACATTTAGATAGATAAACCAGAGGTGCTTTTAAAAATAATTTCAAACACATTAACACATGATAGGACTAGAAAGCATTATTTGAAACTTGGGAACATATGAGAAGCTTGTGTTGCGTAACTTGCGTATTGAACTGACATGTGTTTATGTTGTAACCTCATGATATAACAAAGAATGTCTTTGACCAAGAACAATTCAAATTGGTGTTTTAAGCCATGTTTTAATGCATCAGACTTATATGACGGCAGGGTACTCGGATAATAATTGACACTAGCACTATCTTAAAATATGATGTGATTTGATTATTTTGGAAAGTTTATCTTCCGGAGTCCAGTGCTTAGTAAAGACAACATTGATACTCTTCAAAGAAACTGAACATAGCCACAGGGCTTTGAATTTCACATTTACACTCAACCAGTACCTCTGTCAATTATAGGAAACAGTTTATAATACTAGGTAACAATTTATAAAACATTTGCGAGAATGACACTTACTGTTGGTGCTGGCTTCGTCATGGTTTTGATTTTAACTGGGACAGTCTCCTGCAAAAAAAAAATTATCCGAATTAATCCCTATATTCGTTTTTAAGAAGTGCATTGATTACAATTGCGATTATAACACATTAATATACCAAGGAGTAGACAAAAGTCCAATTTTGACAACCAAAAACTCGACCTTTTTCTCCCAAATGTTCCAAAATTAAAGCATGGAAAGTGGCAGAGATATTTTCAAGTAGAATGAGTAGACTGACAAACTTTTCACATTACAGACTCTATATAGTTATATAATTACCTCAGAGGCAGGTCGAATGTCCTGCCCTCTAGATGGCAGAATCCCGTTAAAAGAGGCGTGTCTTCTGACTCCTGATGATCCGGCTGATGGGCTCGTCTTTTTCTTCCCTCCCTCCATAATGATGGGGCTGTAGGTGCCGTCAATCGTTGACACGTCCTTGGCAACAAATGGACCAGCACCATGCATACTGGATGATCTGAACAGATGTAGAGTAATCTAAGTTACAGGCATCACAATTAATGATAGTTATTACTATAATAGAAAAGATCAAAATTACCTTCCTGCACGCCTTACACACAGTTTATTTTGTTACAGTTTGAAAATTACTTTTATCATTACACACGAAAAAAGGGATAAGGATTAGCGTGTACGACTACTGATCCTCCTTTTATGTAGTGCACATAGGTTTCAGTCTACCTCATGTATATATATATATTTAAAAATATCTTTGAGTATGATATTTAACCCTAATCAATGAACCAAACTTACAAAATAAGTGATATTCAAAAGGTAATAAAAAATTCTTATTTTATCTACAACTCTTGGTCAGGTAAAAAGAACAAAGAACATACAAAAGAATATTTCCAATTTTCTCATACATACCTTCTATGACCTTTGTGACCTTTGACGTGGGTTGCTGTAGAAACACACTGAGCACTATCGCTGAGGACACCTCTGGCCTCTTCTTCACTCTCCTCTCCACCGCTTATCCTCCTTAAACGCAATGGCCAATTATCCTCCCCTTCATTCACGGCTAGTGTCGTATCACTGCTTGATTTAGCTCTCAATTTGAGTGTTTTCTTCGAGTCCCGAATACTCTGCTCTTGGGCTTTTGAAAATGTCTGCAGCTTTTGAAGCAGTTTGGACACAAATGTTCCTTGAGTTCGACTCTTGATTGTGAAAGGCGCAGAGGACTCTCCGTCGGAAGCAATAGCAGGCTGGGTTTTGTCAGTGGGGGAGGAGTTTTCTGACTTACTTCGCCGTACGTCCTCATCACTCTCAGATTTGAGTGTGTCTATTGTCTTGATCCTCGAGGGAGGACAAGATTTGAGTAGCACCCCTCCATCACTAGCACTGATCTGCTTCCCGGAAAACTGTTGTTCAAGGATATCGCTAACAGTTGTCCGTCGTCTTTCATAAATTGAAGACTTCAAAACCTCCTTAGCACTTCCGTCTAATAGTTTCAACGATTCTTCTGAGAGTTTCTTTTTCGCATCAAGAACAGGTCTGGGTTTTGAGAGAGTTATGGACGGCTGGGAATTCCCACGGTCTAGCAGTACATTTGGTAGCTGTCTATTTACAATATGACCGCCTTCAGTTTTCGTCACTGAGGAATGTTTATGAGATTTTGGTGACAGCGGAGTTTCTCTGTGGATCTGAAGCCTGCCATCAACGACATCAGATTTATCAACAGTTTCCGCCCAACACACGATAGGCTCTGGTACACTATTGGATGCTGAAGCAGCACTGTCTAAATTGCGTGGGGGTTTTGCCTTATCAGCTCCTGGCGTATGCTTTGGGGAGGAATCTCTTGATAGAGGAGACTTTGGACTTTTAGATTGCGTCATAACGTCCCCAGATTTTAGTCGGGAATCCTCAGATTTTGGACTGTAGCCCGATGTAGGTGGCCTAGTTGTCACTAATGTATCGCAATCGATAGAAATGGTATCATTGTCACAGGACACCACGGACAGAGTGTCATCGGGTGATTTTATTCGGGATCGGGACTTTGGAGTATGAAGACGTGGGTTGCGATAAATCGGCAATTCATCGGTGCTGGAACTGTCTTTGCGTGATAAAAGGCTCTCTTCAGAAACCTCGTCTTTCTCATTCAGTACTTTATTGTTTTGAGTTCTTTCCTTTTCACGGCGAGGTGATTTTTTCTTGACACGTTGTGGGGTCTGTTCATTTTTGGACTTTGGTGATTTTGCTTGACTAATCTCAGAATCGCTCTCGTCTGAGGAGTTGTCAGTACTGCTGGCCGCTATATGAGGTAACCTTGTACTCGTTATGCTATTCGCTCTGGCTGTTACGCTGTTAGATTCATCGGACTCCCCAGTATTGGATACGGCCTTCACATAAAACCTAAAGCAACACACAGAAAACATATTCTTAAGCACATTATATTATCTAAGTTTGCCGATATTTTTTAGGGCAATGATCACTATGATTAGCTTTAACTTTCAATTGCATAACCAATATGAGCACAAATGACCCATCAGCATAAATGATCCATGAGCATAAATGATCCATGAGCACAAATGACCCCTATGAGCACAAATTACCCATGACCACAAATAACCCATGAGTACTAAGGTAGTAGACAGTACAACTTAGTGATTTCCTTTTCCACAAAAAAAAAAAAAAGAAAGGATAGGATATAAGTATACTTCAACATTGCAGTTTTTTGTTTTCTTTAACTTAAGAAGACTATAAGCAATAATACTTGAAGCCAAAGAAAAAATGAAATTGTCATGGTTTATTTACTTTTAGTTGTAAATGTGCATTAATGCTGTTACCACCCATGTTAAAATCATGGGTAGCTATAAATACACAAGTCTACATAAAGGAATGACACAATTTTGCAAATACATGTGGCCCTCTTGTTGTAATGTTATAGCCCCAAATTCTGGTATTATCTTCACCTACCTGTAAGTGAGTGAAGAATCCAAGCATTCCGCCACGGCTGCAGTATAGTTACCTGGTACCATTCCTATAGCTGTCCCGTTCACATATATACGATAACCTGAAAAAATATATTGAGTTTGTTGATCAGAGTTTTGTCGCCTACTTTAGGATATTTGTTGACGTGCCAGCCCAACAAGTAAAGGAAACCACCCTTGATGACACTGGCAACCAATGAAAACAAGGCTGGACAATCCTACGAATTCAAATAAAAATTGTAGGACAGATGTGTTGTATGTTTTTCCTTAGCTTGGAGAGAACCATAGCAACAGGAATATCCCTCTAAATGGCCATGAGCAGTTGAAAAGATAGTATATTGGGTTACATTTGGAACTAAAAGAAAAAAAGTTGTAAACAAATTATGAATCGTAGGAAAGATAACTTGCATTTCTTTCCATTGTGATTCGATTGTTTATTTGTGTCATTGGGGTTTAACTTCATTCTCAAGGGAAATTCACTTACATGACGACAGAGTGTCCATTTGACAGTTCCTTGTTTAAATGAAATGGAATCCTGTGTAGAATCCTTGGTGCTGGCTTTTCTGTGCTTAACTTTGATATTTTTTTGGTTTGATTCCCATACTGGTTTCTTGCTATAAAATTTTCGGAACTACATGTAGAATCTGTTCAAAGCTGAGAATATTTAACCAAAAATAACCAAAAAATATGTTAATACTGAATTCTATATTTTCTTACCTATTAAAGGTTTTAACACTTGTTGCTGCGACGTGTCTATAACTTTTGAAGGCTGCCATGAAATGAATACTGAGTACTCTCCCCTGGTATGTAACTGTACATTCGATGGTGGAAGTAGCTGACCAGGGTAGAGGCTATGGCTTTCTGAATGTGTCGCTGTGGATACAAAACCTGAAAAAAGCATAATAATAAATTGAGATAAAATACATTTTTTTTAATTACACCTTAAGATAGCAAATATGGAATTAACTCCATGTCGAAAAAATCTTAAGTCTTATGGTACTTTAAGTTTATAACCAAGAAATTCTAACACAAAAATTTATATTTGCAAGTATAGAAGTTTTTTTTACACAGAAATAATGGCTGGGTTTAAGGTTTAAATGTAGAAAGTTATTAAATAAAGTGTCAACAGACCTCATGGCCACATGTGGTGAAATAAGTACTCTATCAAAAATACTCACCCCAGTTAACATTGGAGTTCATAGACTGGCCTACATTAGGAAAGACATCTTCTGAGTATCCTCGGATTCGAACACCACTTGATTCTGTAATGAAAAATAATAAATTAATTCTGCAATATCCTAATATGAGATACAATCTTTGAAAAAAAAAAAAATCCATGAAATCATTCTACACTTTTTCGACCTGGGGCCAGTTTCTTAAAAGGCTATTGACGTTAACACCAGATTCAATCACTAATAGGGTATTAGAGCTAGACCTTCAACATGTGGCATGCATCATTTTAAAACAACCCGTCCTGAAGCCACTGGTAATCATCACAATAATATTTCTACTTTAGTGAAAGATTGACTGGTATTGAGTGTCATACTCAAGGGTATTTCACTTAACTAAAATAACTAAAAAAATGTGAAGTGTTCTGCTCTATTAGCAAATCCATGCTACTTTAGTGCTCAGATAACAAAGAGTGTGAATTTTGATTGATTGATTGGGGCTTAACGTCATACTCGAGGGAGTTTCACTTATATTCATCAGTGGAAAACCAAGAGGAATCCTTGTAAAAACCACCCCTGCCATTACCAGAGCCACAACATAAGAGTGTGAAGAAAGGGAACAAAGCCGACCACTGCCTCAACTTTCACGATACATATGCTTTTAAACCCGATAACTTACATTGTTCTATCTAATAATTTTAATAAAATAATTTAAAATATTAGGCTTCCAACAATTGTTTAATTTAACAATTTTATGCTAATAAGTTATTATTATTATATATATTATATTAATTTCGCTGTTGTGATCAATATTAGTTCTGAATTAGCAGGTAAGAAACGCAAACAGTGCAGGAAAATTAAGGACCTGAGGGTTGTGAACGGTTTCAAAGAAAAAAATCAAAACACCTGTGCTTACCTGAGAGTGGAGTTTGAAATGCCTGAGTAAGGTATTGACTGCTTGTAATAATACTGGATAAACCTTGGACGGTCTCTTGCAACTGAGCGACCTGTAATAAAGGGAGACAACTGATAACTCTTTGGAGATATTCATTTCCTTAATAACGCATTTACTGACAATGTAGAAAAATCCATGTGTTGGATCCCTGTAACTGCTTATCACTGAAGTTTGTGTGAAATATATCTCAGGTACCCTGCTGTTTAAGTTGCTAAACATAGAGTGACAATACAGTGCCATAGAGTAAACAAAACATGAAGTTTTGTCTCCAGACCAGTAAACTGTTTGGGTGTCAGTTAAATCACCTTTTTATTGTTCCACAAAGGGACCTCAGCATAAGTTGATCTTAATTTAAATTACCATGACAACACCATGCTTTTAGTAGCGGTCACCATGAAAGTTATGGTTAATTTATGTTCTTGCAATGATGGCCGGACCAGCTACCAGTTTGCCTTGTGTCGGCAAATGTAACCCCAATCAAATGAAGATTAGATATTGGTCAGACTGAGTAAATGATCCACTCTTTAAAAGGCCCTAATTCCGGGTATACTGATGTTTCTTAGGCTAAGGTCGCTTCCTGGAATCAACCCCAGGACTCTAAAAGAGGTACGTTTAGTGTCAATTCCACACTTAATATTATTTCAGTCATATTTCAAGGCTGTCTATTTCCAACTGGGCCCAAGTATGGTAAACAAGAATGTTACAATCAGTACAGAAAAGGTAAACCATACAATATTAACCCAGAGTTAAATGGAGAGCATGATGTCATGATACAAGATCAAAATTTTGTTCCAAGGGAGATAAATAAGCATTTAAACTCTAACACATTCAAAATATGGAAGCCATCAGATGTCAAAGTATTTAACCATACTTGCATAAAGTTTCCAGTAAGTTTGTAATATGTGCTGATGCTTTGAAACTATTCCAAGTGTGATATTATTGACATCATGAGGGTGTGTTTATTCCATTTTGATCCCTCAGAATTTTATTTTCCCCTCTTGTAACACCACTTAGGCCCAACACACATGCTTGTGTGTCGGCGACTTATAATCTCAAGGAAATCGTCCTATGTGCTGCAGGCTTGCAATGTGAATAGACACTGCCAGCCACTAGTCACAAGAAGGTTAAACTCTAGCCCTGTTAAGAAATACTAGTGGTTATATGAGAACTGGATGTGGTCAATGCTTTTGGTCGACTCTGATGTTTGTTGTGTGTTTGGGTTTAACATAATACACAAGAGTATTTCACTGAAATGATGTGATCCTTATCTGAGAACATACCTGAGATTTAAGATGATCACAGGTAACTTCTAGATCTGCCCTATTGGCCGTCTCCTGTTGAACGGATTGGTTCATAGACAATATCTGTGTTCTGTGATATCCATGACCTCTGATGACCTCTATCTTCTCCATGGTGTTCTCAATCTCTTTGTTCATTGGCTTCTGAGAGCTGATATTTGATTGGTCATATTTCCAGGTCTGCAAAGACTGAACCTAAAAATGACGCAAAAAATGGTTCTTAAAAAAGTTCTGATATGTGTTGCGGAACAGACAGTTACTATGAAACTAAATTTTTCTCATTTAAATTTGTTTACTCTTCACTGCAAATGATTTGGTAATTCAGCAATAATTAGCTCCTGGGATGTTTAGAACTTCTCTTAATCTACTGTCAAGCAAGAAGGCAGAAACAGTGAAAAAAAAAATGAATCTCTATTTCCTTTTTTGCTCTATTACAACAATCCATTGCCTTACTGCATTGATTCTGTCGCAAAATAATAATACTAACAGACTCAAAAGAAAAAAAACAATTTAATGATTCTGGTAGTAACAACCGATAATTTATGTTCATTTTGTGAAAAATGCAAAAGATTTTCCTTACCTCTTTCCACAGATGTTTGATGGCCTCCAATTGTAAAGTACTCAACTGCTTCTCTTCTTTGTATAATAGCTTTTGTCTAAAGAAAAGATTACATATATGAAAATAGAATTGAGCATTAATGCCAACTGATAGCGTGAAATTGTCTAGAATGTTTTTGTCATGATTAGTGTGAAATACTAATTCGAAAATTGCTCATATACCTGATGGTTGACAGGCGGAGTCGATCCGATGAACGATACATTGAAGCAGGATCAGTTTAGTTAGTGCACACACTACCACTAAGCCATGGCCACAGGTTGATTTGGGTTAATCGTCGGGCATTTCACTTATAAGACGCGGATTGTACAATTCAACCTGTTCCTTGCCTTATTATGATGAAAAACCGTGAAAAAACCACCCTCGCGATTGTCAGCGGCATTGTGTGACTTACTCATATATGGTACATCGAAGTAGGCTTTATTAGGGCACTTGATAACGACTAAGCCACAGCCACGGGCCCCAATGGTCTTTGACTCCATTTAAATGTAGTGAAAGTTATTGAAACAAGTGAACTATTGACACCATGGGTAGTTGGTGTAACTATAATGGTAGTTTAAAATCTATTGATAATTGACTGGTGTGGCAGCAAATATTGCCAAAGATCAATAGATTGCTGAGTTATTACACCCCTAAATAAATCCCTTATTGTGTAATATTTTATAGAATATGATTATTTACAGAAATGCTCTGAATATGGTTATCTGATACCCAAAACCGTACCTTTGTAGATCAGCCCTCAGGTATAAGATATGTTCCTCCATCCTCCTGCTCCTCATTTCCTCGCGGACGTACCTCACCTGAGGACAGTGGTGTCTAGCCCAGTGTCCTCTCCACACACACTGGATCTTTACTGCTGCTAATTTCTCTGCAAAAACATTATTTCACAAGGGGTCATACAATATTAGATTGATTGATTGATTGGTGTTTGTTTGACAACACATAGAGGAGTACAGAATTAAAGTCGTGAAACTCCAGAACTTTCCCAAGAGTTTTCCAGGAAGCTTTTTTTTTTTTAACTAAAAGGAATGATGATTTATTTGCAAAATTAGTAAAAAATTGTCCATATCTGAACAAAGGAAAACAATGCATGTAAAAAGTAAATTGCTTAAATTTTGTAGGAAACCCCTAATGGATCATAACTGAAGCTTAAGAAGACAAAATTTTAACATACAATATTATTTTGTCATACAACATTTTGTAAAATTGTCCTCCATGCTGTAACAAATGATTTTCTTACCATGGTCTGAGACGGACACGGCATCACTGGCCGGTCTTGACAGAAACCCAGAATCCCTGACACTGTGACCAAGCCATACTTCTTCTGGAGCTACCTTCTTGTTATCGGCAGTTCTATCTTCAGTTCTATCTTCAGCAACTTTAACTGACTGACCTTCTGGCTGAGTGAAGTCCCTGTCAGTTTTCACATTACTGTCTAAGTTATTAGAGGTATGGTTATCTCCTAGCTGTTGACGTTGAGCAAATTTTTTATTTTTTCTTAACGCAGCCACATCTTTAATACGACTAAGAGCTTGAGACCTCAGAGCAGGGGAGTTGATGCTTTTCTCTTCATATCCCACTGTTCGCATCTGGGAAACGGGCAGATTTGATGATTTTCTTTCGCCTACCCTAGACTCAACTTTTGACTGCATCAGAAGATGTTGTTGTTTATTCCTTGTTGTTTCAGGTGGTTGAGATTTGCCTTGGTCTAAGGGTTTTATAGGCCGTTTGTCATGGCTGGAATATTTAGTGTTTTTAAGTTTCAAAGCTGTTTTCTCTGCTAGTACTGATGTCCTTTTGTTCTTTAACAGCTCATGTGAAACAGTTTCTTTGTTACTGATTGTAGGCTCATGGTTTGTAGGTATTTGTGTTGTTGCTCTGGTCTGTGGGTTTTGGTCGGTCTCAGTGGGCGTCACGTGAGGGTGGAGGTCATGGAGAGGGGTGCTTACTGGGACATACACTGAGTCAGATGTCAGCAAATCACACAAGGACGCCACACACAGATCACCTGGTCAAATAAAACAGAAACATACAAAGTAAATTAAATGCAAACATTTGCCTGTGCTTGTGCTTAACCACTATTTTTATTGATTTGTTTGTTTGTTCGATTGGGGTCAAATGTCATACTCAAGGGTATATTACTGAAATGACAATGGATTGTTCCCTTCACACTGTTCCTTGCATAATTTTGAGAAAAACTTAAAAGAAATCTTTCAAAAACCACATCTTGTGACTCAGTAATATAGCTGATGTTCAACAGATGGACTAGGTCCTGTGAATGCTACATCGAAGCAGGATTTTAGCAAGCCCACTAAGCAGTCCAAATATATATTGAAGCAACAAACATAAATTCTGTCAATTGGAGCGACTTTCCTCAAATCTTTGTAAATGTATATAAAATTTGTGGTAGTTATGTCAAGAGCCGCTGTAGCCCAGTGAGCTAGTTTGGTTTGATTGATCATGAAGCTCCCTCCAACCACCCAACGTTCAGTTAGAGTGCTGGCCCTGCAAGCTAGAGTCCCTAGTTTAGTTCCAGGCGGAGAGAAGCAATTTCTTTTAATCAATTAAAATAGATACACATAGAGTTGACCATGATTTTATTATATTGAGTTGAACACAATGCTACATGAGCTGCAAATGAATCAATTTTCAAACAAAAATCTAATTAAATCAATCAAAATAACTTACCCATGGTGTAAGTGTATGGTACTTTAACCAAAAGAAAATGCCCATGGCCAAGTTAAGACTAATCTGATAGGATGTTTCAAAGGTGAACTTGATTTAAATGATAGAGCTCAACCTGAACTAAGACCTGCAGCATACTGCTCTTCAAACTTTATCTTAACAAAGTATACTAGTCAAACATTTTTTTACAGATAACTTCACTTCATAAAGAGTTTGTTTTTGGGCTGCTCAAGGTCTAAACTATAACTGAGGTACTTAAATTGTTTACATCAATCTTTAGTTTTGTTAAGCATGGGTTTGGACCTGTAGTACTTTATAATAGTATACAAGACGTCAATGGGCCAGGCTAAACAATGATACTATTGTATAGCATTTGAATTGAGAGCTACAAAGACTTCTCAACAGATAAAAGATCAATATTATCTAGGTCAAATAAAACCTCTCAAATCAAATGGCAAAACTCTTTGCTTTAGTTGTATTTATAATAAAATGTAGATAAAATTTAGTCATGATTTTCAGCAAAAAAAAAAAACATCTAATAAACTCAAATAAAAAATAATTAAAAAAAGCATTTTTTTCATGAGTTGGTTACATAGGTTTTATTTCGACCTTTGAAACAAGATAAGTTATCCTATTTATTACAAGTGCTGATAAGCAGTGACTATTTGTTTGATTGGGGTTCTACACCATACTTAAGGTTATTTCACTCATATGAAAGCATGCCAACCCATCTGGGTGACGGAATCCACCCTAGAGATCATTGGTAACAAAAACTGACTATAGATAAGCCAAACAAGACATACTACATAGATATTGAACAGATTGATTCCTTGATTTTCCTCAGAACTGAGAGTAAACAGATCGACTTAGCTCTGAGAGCAGCAGGGCAACAGGACTATTGTTGCCCCTTAGCTCTGAGAGTAGCAGGGCAACAGGAAGCTGTCTCACAACTGTCAGTGATAATCTGTGACCATCCTCACAAATACTATTATTAATCTCCTCAAATTTCGATTTATATCTCCAATCTTAACTTCTTTGCTTGTTGTGACAATATTACAGCAGGTTATCAAACAAGTTTATATTTCTAAACTGAATAATTCTTCTTCTGCCTCTCAGACATAATTTCTAACTCTTTTTAAAAGACTTGGAAATTATGTCTGAAAGGCAGAACTCAATAAATAAATAATAAATAGCTTCAAAAAAGTAATTTTATTGACCAATTTGACAATACTTACAAGTAGAGCCATCAAAAACCATAAACCATGCAACACATTAATTCATTAAATCAAATCACTTTTATTCCTGTGCTGTAGTCCAGCTGTCAATGGCAACATTTAAAAATTAAACCCTAAAATGTGTAGTGTTTGGATTTGCTAGAAAAATAATGAGCCTCAATGCTTAGAAAAGAAAGCTAGAAAACAGTGCTCTTTTATATGTGTGGCCAAAAGGTTCTTATAAACAAATCCTCCATTTGAGTCTTTTGAAGGAATCTGGGGTCCGTTTCAAAAAGCCTTCACAAATTTATGCACACCCAGTTGCCATGACAATAACATCAAGTGTGAAAGCATTCTGTTACGACAACAACAGGGTTTGTGAATTGCATCAAAGCTTTTGTGAAACCACATCTGCCCCAGAATGGTCTTAATTCTAAATTTAAACTATTATCATTTAAAATACTTTAAGGGTTATCCAATTAATTTGTACAGACTTGGCAATATATTGTGTATATACAGCGTATCCAACAATATATTGTATACATGTATAGAACCACACACATTAAGTCTAACGCTATTCTACAAAGAATACTGGGTTATAAGATATTGCATTACAATGCTAGTTTCAGTCTAAAGGCCAAATACAGTCCCATGGCAACTTGAACAGTTTCGTTAACAATTAAGTCTTATAATCAATAAAGATCTACTTTCTGTATTTCTAATGTTACATCACAATACGTTGTCAGGGTAATATCAGCCTTGACTTCGGCGCTTTGACTGGCCGTCCAGTTTACAGTCGAGCAGGGCAGGGTTGCTTTGATTGCATGAGTTAACTACCACTGAATCTGTAGCTGCAACATTTTCTTGAATAATAAACTGGCAGCTTATCTGCTCATAGATTGAACAAAAGATTTAATTAGGCCACAAAATATTCCTTAATTATAATTTACAAGACAGTTAATTTTGCTGAAAATATTTGATACTAAAGGAAAAAGCTTAAATTTTGCTTTGGTTTGCTTAACAAAGATTTCTATTTGCTCGCTTACAGCTGTTTTTAAAGCACACCTTCTTTGAGGAAACTTATTCATCGAAACAATCGCTTGCCAATGCCCAAGACTAGAAATCATAATTAATATTGTGCCCATCAAACAGCAACATTATAAGCAAACAGTTTGGGTTTGCAATCCAAGTCAGCCAAAGGCATAGATTTTGCAAAAAACAAATAAAATGTAGCTCCATGTTAGATAATATTTTCCCACTTTATGAAAAGAGAGAGGCAGAGCAGTTTCTATAAAAATTTCCCAGGTTCCTATCCCAAATTCTTTAGACCATAATCAGGTTTCTGAATCTGCTTTTAGCTTGATTTTAACAGGAATTTACAAAAATAGTGATATATTGACATTAATTTGGGCTTGAAATAGTCTGGGTGCCCATACGTTTCTGTAACTAAAATGGTTCTGGATACTTCTCTGAGAGGGGTAGATGGAATTATGATGAGTTGCACAAAGCAGAGTAAATTGCAACTCCAATACAAGATAGACATGAATACATGGAGATTCAATATTTTGGTTTATTTTAAAACCATTGTCAAGAATTCTTGACAATGGTTTTAAAATAAACTGAAACTATTGTCTGTCAAATATTCTTGACAATGGTTTTAAAATAAACTGAAAACTATTGTCAAGAATTCTTGGCAATGGTTTTAAAATAAACTGAAACTATTGTCAAATATTCTTGAAAATGGTTTTAAAATAAACTGAAAACTATTGTCAAAAATTCTTGACAATGCTTTAAATATAAACCAAAATTTTGAATCACCACCATGTATCCATGTGTATCATTTATTAGTAGAGGTGTTGTACATATAAAATATAGCACTGATGGCCGTATGCATTGGGGTGTAGTTATGCCAAGCTCTGGAGATCTATAAAAACATTGCTTTTCCAACAAAACATTTACATTTACAAATCAAAATGTGTGGCTAGTGTTTATCTTTTATATTAGGGTTTAATGTACATACTAAATTTATTTCACTCATATGACGCTGTGCCAGCCCAATGAGTGAAGGAAACCACCTACGACACAACTCGCAACAAACAAAGACAAGACAGGTGACTCAATCACAAGTTGCAACCTGATTTGTTTGTTTGTTTGATTGGGGTTTTATGTCGTACTCATGTAAATATTTGTCCATAAAATGCGCATTTTTATCTCCCTACGTTTATGAAAATGCCCATTGAGAAAGATCGAGCATCTTTCTCTTTCACATTGCTTTATATCGCATCATAAATCTGAAGAAGTTCAGAAAAAGTATACTAATGGATTCCTTTCTCTCAGAATTGATTAAATTGCGATATATTTGATAAGAATCAAAGAGGATTCTGAAAAGAGACAGTTTTCCAAAATAGCTTCTAGTTTGTTGTAAGGATTGATGTTGTCTGCATAACCATAGTTACCAGGAAGACTCAATCGGACAGAATTAACACAATATGCTATTGATTATAGAACTAAATGTATTCTAGTGTCACACCTTCTGTCAAGTTTTACTACAGGGGAGATAACTACATGCAGACAGATTATCTAATGCAAAATTAATAATGTGTTATGGGGGTGGGGGAGGGGTCATGCTTTTACACCTGTTTATCAAGTCGTTTGGGGATGCAGGGTAAGGTTTAAAATGGTGCCCAAAGAACAAATAATAATAATAATAATAAAGTTGTTGTCAATAAAATGCTTTCTTGATTGGCATTTGAGACAACCCTCAAGTCTTTTTCACTTATTCTGTTTAAAGGTTTAACATCATACTCAAGAGTATTTTACTCATGATGATAGATTTTCCACTTTACTCTGCCTCACTTAAATATGATGATAAACCTTTGAGGAAACCCCTATCTTTGCAATAGTCATCTGTAGAAAGGTATGAAGCCACATGAAGCTTTATGCACAGGATTAGCTGGATTAATTGGTGTTTTACGCCATTCTCAAGCAGGCCTGTACTGTAATATTTGCCGACATAACCTCAGTCCTCTACAATTTTATGAGATAACCTATTTAACATTTGCATTTTCCCCTGGTGTGCTGATTTTTTAAATACATATATATGCCTTGATGAAATTAAAGCAAAATTACTTTAAAACACAATCTTCATTGATTATCAGATGAAAAACTTTGTGAAAAATCAGTAGAAAATTGCAAATTAAGACAAAGATTGCAAACAATTTGGGAAACCAATAGATTGGTCGTCCTTAATTAGTTTGCATAACCTTGGGTAAACCCTGTTCTGAATGTTCTCCCCAACAGCACAGGCCTGTTAAGAGTATTTCACTTAAATACCTCCGTATACTTCATGCTAACACAGTCGTAAAATGAGAAGTGGTTTGTCAAGTTAGAAAATTCATTTTTCTTTATAGTGTTAATATGTTTTGAACAAACTGCTCTTAGCAAGAGGGCCACAACGTAATAAACACCTGTATAGATTAGTACGCAACATATTCATATGCAAAAGTGGCTGCCAAATAAGTCAACTATGGATAATTTGTTGCTTATTAAACAAAAGTCAATAGCAACAGTTGTACCAACTATAGACAGTTTTAGTAGCAAAAATACCTGTATGCAATCTTTTACATTTGACATTTTCTTAAATTTATTTGAATAGAGCAGTTAAAACAGTGCATATATAATGTCTATTTCCAGCACTTGTCCTCTTGTATTGAAGCTTATTGACATAATTGATAATCCATTGCAGTAATGCACATTCTGTGTTTAATTTAAGCAAAATTTTACCTAAAACGCAATAAGTCCCACATATTGTGAAATAACAGAGTTGTAAATATATATATATATATAAATATACTATAAATTATAGTCAAAGCAGCTGTAAACTGAAGTGCTAAGTAAAGAAGGCATTGCTATACTCCAAACCAATTGCCTTTAGCCTGAGAGTTCTATGATGTGAAGTATTTTAGATAATATTAATACAGAGAAAAATTTTTTAGCTTGTCTTGACTGGGATCTAATCTTGATTCTGTGGCTAGCAGGGAAAGTGCTCTAATTGTCTGAGGAACAGAGGCTCATCGCACAACAAACACAAATATTTATTCACTTAAAGGTCACAAATCTCTTTCTATGGCACACACTAACAGGGTGACACTCAATATGTCTCTTTTTATCCAGAAATTAACCACAAATGTGTATAACTCTGTGACAAAGTAAGGTCCACCAATAGCTGATAGCATATAAACTATATATTACATTGATTTATTGATTGATTATGGCATACTTAAGGGTATTTCACTTACCCTATAACTTCTAGCAGTTGGGACAGAGAAATAGGCTTTACCACAGGGGGTCTTA
>JAVFBW010126291.1:0-14257 GCA_034783835.1 Mopalia ciliata
GATAATTTAGTTAAAAAAAAAAAAGAAAAGCTAGATAAACCCCTCAAAGACGTGGTCCATCGCACTATCTGCTTACAACAACAACAACACGCACATGTTTAAGGCTGAGTGGCATCTTGAACGGACATTTGTCCAGCTGTCCATATGTAACAACACTATAGACTTGTTAAGGGCAAAAACTCTGGGGAGCCTCCTAATTACATCTTGCACAACTTCACCCATGTGTAACATGCACACAAGTTTTCAATAGCATAGAATACAAACTGGAATATTGGTTCTATGTAACAACACTATAGGCTTGTGAAAGGGCAATTATTCATGGACAAAAATGATCGATGGAACTTCATAATTACATCTTGCACAACTTAACCACCTGGATAACTTGGGCACAAATTTTCACTAACATAGGATAGAAACTGTAGCAGAGGAAGGCCAGACAAAATTGTGTCTACAGGCGGATGGACAAAGGGATACCAGCTTTGATGCGGGGGTGGGGTAAGTTTAAGTTTATTTTTAAATCAGTTGGCAGTAGAATTTTAACAATCTCATTCAGTAGCTCGTGTTTGCCCGGAAACAGTCATTTGATTAAAACCGTCGCCGTTTTACCAATATTTTTGTGTATAAACCACTTGTTCATATCCAATCGTATTCTCGCTAGAGCTTCTATAGTGGACAAGACTAAGACAACTTTCGTATGCTATGCCAGGCCATCGCGCATTGTAAAAGCAGCAGTTTTTGTTTGCCAGCGATGTTGCTGTTGCAAGACGTTAAATGAAGATTGAAGACGTAGGGGACATACAAGAGCCGTTTATTGTTAGTTGCTCCGTGAAACTACAAAGTTCATCAAAAAGAAATAATAAAAATCGGTCTTAAATCAGCTTGTATGAGAAATAAACATTTTAGACCATTTCAAAGGTATAAACGAAATTTGCACCCTTTATGAGGGTTTATAATGTTGTACTACAAATTAGTTTGTTAAAGATCAAATACACAAATTATATCTGACAACACTTTGTTGATCAGTTAATTAAACAAGAATCGATCTAATTAATCAGTTTACGAACCAGCTGGAGTCCTCTTCACTGACGATTACATCAATAAAACAAAGAAATTCGCTCTGCCCCACATGTAGCAGTTGACACCACGTAATGTCAAAGTCGTAAAGGAAAGGCGACAATCTAGACATAAAGACCCATAGAGTTATCTCTACCTTTATCCACATACCTCCCCAAAGTTATTAGGATTCATTTTCAATCCACAAAAAAAAATCTAAAACATTTATACAATAGCTTTTCCTGAGGCAAGACCAGAATTAGTTTCTGGACAGGACGCTCCAGAAAGCTAACTGATCGTGTACGTTTTCCATCCCTACTAAGTCACGAGTCAGCAGTTATTAACTTCACTTTGCTAACGCGCACATCATCGCTGGGATATGTTTCGTTCACGCCAGCAAGCTGCCACTGACAACGTGGTGAGCACTGATCGACCACCAGAACAACATCTCCAACGTTCAAGTTACATCGTTCCCTATTCCATTTTGGTCGTGTTTGCAAATTCTGAACGTACTCCTTTTTCCATCTACGCCAAAATTTGTTGGCAAGGGATTGTACTCTACGCCATCTTTTACGACAGTACTGGTCCTCTTTCATAAAATTACCAGGAGGGGGCAAGATGACCATGGACTTAAGGGTCAAGATATGGTTGGGAGTAATCCAGTCAAGAAAGAGAGGGTTGTTAAGATCGTTAACCAATAATGGTCTGCTATTAACGATAGCAGCTGCTTCTTGCATAAACGTTCTGAGCGACTCGTCATCTAATTGTGCACCTGACTGGCTCATGAGACTTGATAAACATTCCTAACTGAACCAATTTGCTGCTCCCATACGCCACCCATGTGACTCGCACTAGGGACATTCATTTTCCATCCAATACAGTCACAGTGTTCCTTAAGACAAAAGTTTTGGACAGTGGTTTCAACGATTTCCGAAATAGCTTCTCGCAGTTCATTTTCCGCGCCCACGAAATTCGTGCCCCTGTCGCAGCGTAACTGGACAGGCCTTCTTAACTTATGACATGTGACACAACAGTTTATCAAACTAGAGATGTAAGAGGAGCAGCCAATGATTCAATAACCTTTACTCCTTACCTCGTTGGTTGTTATTCCACGTCCCTGGTGCTGCATGCGTTCGTGAAAATGGTGAATGATAAGTGACGTTACATGACTTACCTTGGGAAGTATGATTTGATGTTTCTGCTCTATTGGTACTGACAAATAATGAAATCATCCTCCGACGAGCAAAATTCCGGTCTCGTCTATGAATAAATCCAATCTATATGTTGGGCTACTTGGTTTAACACAATGCGCTGTAGAGGCATTTTGTAAAGCTTTCAGTTCTTCAGAAAAAACTTCCTTTTGGTCGATTTGAACTATCGCTAGCTCTGCTTCTCTGAGTAATCCCGCTGATAACGAAACGTCGGTACTTGTTCCTGAGCCTTTTTTAGAGGCGCTTCTAGATTTGAGCTTTCGACAGAAGACCAAGCAGTTAGCTACAGTTCTTAGTCTGTACCAACTTGAGACACCTGCAAATTGTTTTGTTTCAAAGTTATCTTTACGTGAGCTTTAACGTCCTTGGCCTCTGCATCATTTGAGAGTAGAGGATACGATTCTTCTTCAGTATCAGCCAATGTGTTACGCTACAAAAATTTGGGACTGATTGTCCATCTCGAGTGACTCACAAAGTTGACTGAATCCACTCCTCTTGAAGCTTGATCTGCAGGGTTGTCTTCAGACTTCACGTGTCGCCATTGGATCGGCGTGGTCTTGAATACGCTGTACAAGGTTAGCAACAAACACATGAAAACGGAGTGTATCATTCTTTATGTAACCAAGGACAATTTTACTTCGATCAGGTTCTCAAGGTCTAGTTTATCCTGCAAAAAAAAAACAACTTACCTTTACCGACACAACCGCAGCGGTTAGTTCCAACCTAGGAATCATAACGGGTTTTAACGGAGTTACTCTAGCTTTACCCATTACCAGAGAGCAATGCACATGCTGGTGGTCATCTACTACCCTAATGTACGAACATTGCCCGTATCCGTCAACACTAGCATCTGAAAATTGATGCAATTGAGTTGTCAGTATCCTACCAGAATCAGTTGGTTTCACCTCCAATGTTTCAAAGTGTAACAAACTATGTTGCCGCCTTTACCAGGAAGCCCTTAATTCATCTGGTAAAGGACTGTCCCAGTCCGTACTTTGTCGCACATTTCCTGTTACATTTGCTTTCCAACTAAAATCACTGGTCCAACAAAACCCAAGGGATTGTAAACGGAACTCACTGTCGATGGTATTCCACACCGGGTTTGGGGTTTGGATACGAAAGTTGAACGCGTCAGATTTGATGCACCATTCCGATTGGACACCAAGTGCTCATTCCATTGATGGATACCATTCCAAAATATCTGTAGCCCATCAGAGCAATCTTCGGGTGGTATCTTTTGAGTTGGATACAAATTTGTGTATCTTTAAACCTCCCGTAGAACATATTTTCGTGCTGTTTCTGATAAGACTAACAGCTTGATCGACCGTAGATGTTGACTTCAGTCCATCGTCGACATAAAAGTCCGGACAACTGAAATTGGCCTAATCAACACTGAATTCTATTTCATTGTCCTTAACTATTTGTTGTAAACCGAAGTTTGTGCATCCTGGGGAGGAAACTGCGCCAAAAAGATGAACATTCATCTTATATTCAACTGGATCAGAAGAATAGTCGCCATGTCTCCACCAAACAAAGCACAAAAAATCTTGATCTTTTGTAACCTTGAATTGATAGAACAGCTGTTTGATGTCACACATAAAGGCTATATTATCTTGCCTAAATCTACATAACACGCCCACAAGCCGGTTGGTTAGATCTGGTCCTTTTTAAAGATAGTCGTTAAACGATTCTGTCTGATACTTGGTACTATAGTCGAATACCACTCAAATCTTTTCAGTTTTTTGGGATGGTATTGACGTATTCCCCTTGACACGATAGACAGGAACTTTTGGTCCTCCTGTGACAAAGCCTTTTCCGATGATTTCTTTTCGATGAAATCAAGCTCATTCGATTTATGTCTGCAGGACTGACTTCCTTCAGTGTAGTTCTGCAACAAACTGATACTGTTTTATCTTCGAAAAACCTTACCTTCATTGTCCAGCGGACATATCTGTTCTGGAACGTGGTACGTTAAAATATGGGGACTAATCCCGATCGGGTCCAACTATTTCCACCATACCCCGACCAAGGTCAGTTTTCTGTTCGTAAGGGCCATCATTTATTGGGGGAATTACTTCTCGTGGTGTAAGCGCGCGTGAACAGTTGTATCTAATGAGTAAACCTACCTGTACATCCGACAAGGGCAACAGCTTAGACGCTATCTTTCTCAAATGTGGCCATTTCTGGGTTAGGTATGTGCGACCTGTCTGCAGGCATATCTCGAGTATAAGATGGTGGGGGAGAGCTATTCTGTTATTACGGTTGAATGCTCGAACAGATAAACCATTGAATTTGGGACTATGTATCAATTCGTCCTGTGATGACATTGTTGACAATCTCGGCTTTACGTCGATACCATCAATTCCTAATTTCTCACATGTGTCGTCTAGAATAAACGTATCAGACTGAGTATCCAGTAAAGCATAAATCATGATTTCACATTCCAGCTTATTGCTGTGGCATACCCACACTGGCACAATTATCGTGCTTTAACTTCCACACAGAGAGCTATTAAGATAAGTAACAGATGAATTCGTCACAAAAATGTCTTTGTTTTTCTCTGTTTTTACTATCGACAATGTTGTCTCTATGTAGGTAAGTTGGGTGTCGCTTAAAACAAATGTCTTTCTCGCAGAGCACCATTTCAACCTGTGTCCCCGCTCGAGACAACCAAAACATAAACCCTTCTCCTTGGCATATTTTTTTCGACTAACGACAGTTTTCTGTAAAAAAACGTTTACAGATATCTATATCGTGGTTCGCATCGCAAAATAAACATCGTACAAATTTACCATGACTATCGTTCATTTCTTTGGTGTCTGTATAAAACGACTTAGCTCCAGTAAACCATTTTCGATCATATTTAGCATTCTTATCAATCTCCGTTGTTTTGCTAGGTTTAATCGCTGTATAAGCCGTTACGAGATCACATGCCATATTCGCTTCACGTATGATGAACTGTACGAATTCGCTAAATCGTGGGAAATATGACTCCTTTTCTCTCCAATTTGCACTTTGCAGTAAATCTGCCCCATCGCAATGTTAACCACTCGGGCAACTTTGACAGTAGTTTCCGGTTTTCATTTAAACAAAACAAGCTTGGGATAGTTTCCAACGCTGTGTTGCATTGCCTTAAAAAGTCTGTGAGCTTTCTCAGAGCGACACCATCCCTGGAAGGAATTCTTGGCGACAGATCGAATTTGTCTCTAAGGGCGAGACTGTGTATTTGAGGTCAATGTTGAATTAAAATCACCTTGCTTAAAGGAAGTACGCATTTCGTGTGCGACTCGGTTTGGCACAACTTCTGTCGCGTGAATTCTCGGTTGTGAATTAGCTGTACCGATAGTCTGACTAGGCGTGTTGTTTGGATATTCAGTGCAAATATTTTCAACAATGTTTCCGTTAGTTTTTAAGGTATGACCACCTCAGATTTGCCATGTAAATAACGCTCTACATTTTCTCTTTACCTCATATTTGGCACATTGGGTGCCAGTGTCGAGTAAACTTCCGCTTGTTCAATTCTAGTTATAGCCTCTAATTTTGCTTCTGCCATGCTTAACGGCTTGGAATCGCTCTAACTGGACGCGATTTTGTTCTAACTCTAAGCGTAGTTGACTTTCTAATTCCATATGATTTAGCTTAGCCTTAAGCATTGCCGCTTCAGCCTGTATGACATGATTTACTAGAAATTTTACTATTATTTTTCAAGGAAATTTCTCTGATTTGTAATGACAATTGCTTGTTTAAGTCATAATGTTCTTGTTTGCAAGCATTGAATTTATCAAAAATGAAATTTTCTCTCAGGAAGGTAGACTTGTATCTACTGTAAGCGTCGGAGTAGGTGTCACAAGTTTAATTGGGACACCTAGATGTATCACATATGAGGCCATCCATAATCAAATATTTGTTTCTAGTAACAAGAGTATAAAAAAAGTGGGTAGGTAAGGATTTTATGCTTGTTTTAAAATTTTTTTTTAACAAATAACATAAAAGCCACTTTTGTCTGAAATTTTGGCGTAAGAGCATTATATGACTAAAAACGTGTCCCTATTGACCTCAAAACAGCCATGCAGTAGAGTTATAACAGTAGTGTTGTTGAGAGTTTAATTCAGTACACGAGGCTTTTAGTGTTATTAATGAGGGACCACAGCGCAGTTACTGAGAAGAATTAGAATTAAAAAAACTTTTACTGCTTTTTGCTCAAATTTGTTTTATCTAGTGCTGAAACGAGTACTGATTTTCTTAACAGAGTACCCGTTTTGTAATATTGGAATACTATTCTAGTACTCGTTATGTATATAACTCTCGATCGTATACATGTACAGTGCTGTAGTGTAATATTTGTGTACAAATATTACAGAATGCTTTGATGCAGTAAAAAATACCTGCTGTTTATTACTCCTAGCTGTACTGCTATTGTGTAATTTGATGTACGTATTATGATAAATTTGTGTTGCTTTGCTGGCCTTTAAAATTCCAACAAAGTCTGTAATCGCGTATGTATAAAGTCTTTCAACAACCGCCATACATCTAACTGACAATAACATGACTGCAACATATGGGGATCATCTCCAAATTCCACAGCTTACCCCCAACCTTTTAGTCCACCACTACTATAGTAGGGGGACTTAGAAATACTACTCGGCATCCGTCCGTCCTGTCTATCGTCCTGTTCGTCCGTCCTTAGATCACAAAAGTTTGTGAACACGCTAGCTGAAAAACAAATTCACTGATTTATTTCAAACTTGGTTTGTAGATTTTTCCTGTTAAGAAGACAGATGGTATTGCATTTCACCAAATTCTGTTAAACTAAATGGCTGTTATTACACGATAAGTAGAGAATAAATTCACAGATTAACTTCAAACTTGATATGTATTTTCCCTTCCATCGTCATATGAGTGAAATACCCTTGAGTACGACGTTAAACACCAATCAAACAAACAATCCTTTGGTAAGGACAGCAGATGGTATTGCATTTCACCAAATTCCATGAAACAAAATTGCTATTATTACATAATTTTAGCATATTCATATTAAGTAGAGAGTAACTTCATGGGTTAATTTGAAACTCTGTATGTTGCTTCCTCTGGTAAAGACGGCGGATGGGATTGAATTTCACCAAATTCTGTAAAACAAAATGGCCACTTGCATAATTTTAGAATATTCTTGCCTGTATGTGTCCTGAACACGATAAGTAGAGAATAAATTCACGGATTAACTTCAAAGTTTAATGATAACTTCTTGCCTGTAAGATAATGAATCGGGTCAAATGTCACTAAAACAAGATAGCTGCCATTGCATTACTTTATAATATTCATTACCGGTACTGTATATGTTGTGAACACAATAACTGTGTAACAAATTCACGGATTAACATAGAACTTGAAATATAGTCTCCTCTTATTAATATAACAGAAAGAATTGAATTTAATCAAATTCTGTAAAGTAAAATGGCTGCCATAGCATAATTTTACAATAATCATATCTGTATATGTTGTTAACATGGTTCCTCTGCAACAAATTCTTGGAGTAACTTTAAATATAGTCTCCTCTTAAGACAAGAGATAAGAGTAAATTTCATCAAATTCCGTAAAACAAAATGGTCGCCAATGCATCATTTTGCAATATTCAAGTCTACATGTTCTGAACATAATCATTTTGAGATCAAATTCACAGATTAACTTGATACCCTAATTAGCTGTACTAAGACATAGGGTAGGATTGCTTTTCATCAAGAAAATAAAATGTTTGTATTAATTTTGTTGTATTTATTTAGGATCATACGATTTACAGATCTGGTAATTATTGTATTTACCTCACTTTTCCTTTTTAAAGCTATGAAGATTAAGGTTAGATCGGTTGTGAAGTGTGGTTAGGATATTTTAGGCTCAGCCTGATATAAATAGTACATTTGGCTTCTGTTAGTTTGTCTAGAGGGAGTCACAACTGTGGGGCTATTTTTATCATTTCCATGTCTTCTTTCCAGCAAAAAATTGTTCTAACTAAAAGTTAATCCACTTGTGGACCATTGTCACAAATTGTTAATAAACATTGTTGATCTGTGATCTACCTGGTATTTTTTCTAATAAGCTCAGATATGATAAATAGCACCTTGAGGCCAAACTGGGGGTGAATTGATAGGTCTGAGTTACATGATTTGCCATATGCCAAGAAAGGCACCTAGGCCAAACAAATATGTATGTGTTAATGTCATTCTGAATTAAGCTGGACTATCAATTCAAAATATCAAACTAAACGTCTAAAAGTCTGTCAAACAAAATTCATATAGCATTTATAGTTTGAGTATTCAACAATACATTCAGAACCAATGAGAATCTCCCTGTTCAGAACTTGAAATGCTACTGATTTAAAAAAAAAAAAATTATAAACTGTTGGATTTTCACCCATTACCATTTTAATTACTACATACATTTGATAATGTAACCTAAAGTTTAATGGTTGATTTCACGTGGCCTACTTGTATGTTTGACATATTTTCACTATCATCATATATTGAAAATGCTCATTTGCTTGTCACAAAACATCAAACAATCGATGAAAACCAAATTCAAGATCTCCATTTTAACATCTGTTAGAAAGATTAGTTAATTACTACAAGACATTATTTTGTGTATAGCTGGCTAGATTCCAGCATTAGGAAAGTTTGTTATATTAGTTTTGCAATTTGATAGAAAACATGTGTATATTAAGGTCAGTTGTTTATCCTGGTAGCAAATTGTTTCTCCAAATGTCTGCTATTTTAATGATTGCAGAGAGAGAGTATCCACTTTCAGCAGCTTTATCTATATAGGAATAGTTCACTGCATGTGTTGAGTAGAGACTTAATCATAACAAGTATTTTATCAGAGGATATTGAAAAGTTCTGTCCTGTTGTCTTCCTAAAAACGGCGTTCTGGAAACCATTGTTAGCCATAGAAATTTTTAAAAACTTTGTGGTCGTTTTTTATCAAACTTGGTTAAAAACAGTCACCTTACAATATAGTTTTCTTTTTCGATTACAATTATAGGTTTAAATATACATGTAGTCATCCTATGTATTTGTGCCTTTCTGTCCAACTTACTATTTGCACTCCTACTTGTTTTATTTGTTAAACTACAAGGGCAAATACAGAGCTATTTTTATTTCCATTACCAGCGCCCAAATTAGGACGGCTCCCAAAAGGCCCAAATTAGCATTCTCAAAAAACGCCCAAATTCATGTGTAGAAATCCCTAAATACTGTTGGTTATTCAAATATTTCCATGATTGCTACCTGTGGTAATTCCTTCCCAAAAAATTTTCCAAAATCAGCTTCCCTCGGCTTCCTCGGTCAATCGTAAGAGGCGAGAAAAGAGGTTGCTTTCTGTTACCCTGGTGTTTGCAGAGCTAAAGGGTAACGGGAAGCAGAATTGTTTGTGATGTTCTGTATTTCAAACAAACAAACAAGCCTTGAGGACCTCAACATGAACCAATAACAACAGAATCATGGAATACTTAAAACAATGAAATGATAATAAGAATAAGTAAAAAATTTACATATAGTAGAGTTTTTTTGTATAAACATAAGTAAATTTAATATAGCACAGAAAAACAAAAGAATAATTTTTTTCTCAATATTTTAACGATTTATTTTATTAACATTGACTCTCCTGATGATGGTAATATAAATCAAACACTTATTGGGATTAAAGAAAGTCTTTCTTCCCTTAGCTGGAGTTACACTATTCTTGTACTGTTGCTAAACTTCTCAATTAACCACGGATTCTGGACAACACTTTTATGATTTTCATTCATAATAATAAGTATTATATAAGTAATATTTTGCCTCTGTCAAGCGATCCTCGCTAAAAGTTTGTCAAATTTGTCCCAAAAATCGATTTTTTCATGAAACATTGAAGATATAAGATAAACAGGTTATATGTAAAGTGTGTGTTATGTGTCTTATATCAGCTCTCGTTGTCTCAGGTCGGACTGCGTATACCACATATCTTCTGTTTTGATTGTTAATCCATAAACGCTATCTGTATATTCATTTGTTTCGAGTATATACATAATGCTTTACTAAGCACTGGAGGAATATTCATTTTTCACAGAGTAAGACACTAAACATTTTATGATTGTGTTAGTAAAGCAATACATGTAGCTGTTGGATACACCGCCTTGTTATAAGTGAATCACCCCTGGGCACAGTGTTAAATACCAATCAATGGATCATCTTTTCAACAAATAAGCCTAAAGTTGCATTCTATTGATTCGTTGTCATACAACCTTTAAATACTCTTGAGTACAACATTAAGCCCCAATCAAACAAACAAATTGAGGCACCAGGAATTGCAGATGTGGTTTTTACCAGGTTTCCTTCTGGTTTTTTACTGTAATTAGGCAAGGAGCAGTGTGAAGGGAAAATCTGTAACGATTTAACTGAAATACCTTTGAGTACTACGTTACACCCCAACCAAACAAACAAACAGAACATATTGCAGTCTGTTACTTAGAAAGTTTCCTAAAATTTCTGAAAAAAGAGGTTAACGATCATTTTTGTAACAAGACAAATATTAATATTTGAAATAACTTAAATAACCTAATCTATGAAATTATTCAATATTTTCTTAAAAATCTGCTTTATAAAATTGCATAGACACAAAGTTGGAACAGCATAAAGAATATATTTAGATCAGAATTTTTGACTTAAATCTGACTTGTGTCCTTCATTACTCTTTATTGATTAGACAAGTGGCTGTTGATGTTGAAACATGCTTTTCCACTTACATGACACACTCCCTTGTTAATCACACTCATCAACTGGCAATAAAATCAAATTTATGGATTAGAACATAAAAGTGGTGCTGCATTTTACGACGCACTATGACACGCCTTTCCACTTACAAAACACCATGACCCTTGCGTTATTCACACTTCAACTGACAATTATGAAATGCAATGCAAATTTATTTTTGGTTCTAGCTAGACGATGTTAAAACCACAGTTACTTCACAAAAAAAAATATCTATTTGACAAATTTAAACATCCCAGAGGTGTGTAAATAGTAACTGCTTATACAACATCAGACACAAGTTGGTTGACTGTTAGGCTCGTTTAACCAGCGATCGGCTTATACAGTAGCCTATACTGACTGTACCCTATACGCTGGCTCATATAGCAAAGCTTTTCAGGTAAAGGACCTCAGAGTAAGTCTCTAGACTCACACAAAATTATATTGGTTGATCTGGTCACATGAGCAAATGTATTGATTAGAAAAAGGTGAAATAGGTAATAACGTTGTATACCATCACACTTGTTTCCACTTAAATGTACAAAACACACTCCCTCATTATTCATGTTTAACTGATCGCCTGACAAGCCACAATTCATTCTATCTCCGGAAGAAGACTGTTGTGTGATTTCCTTTTAACATGTTTTTACACTTGGGAAAACATCTTGCTAAGTTTATGATACTCAGGATTCCTTGATCTTTACGAAGTGTCCCACCCAATATGGATTTTTTTGCCACTAGAAAACGGGGCCAAATGAGGCAGATATGTTTCCATTTCATTGATACAGAGCGTATTGCTTTATCTGTTTTATTGGGGTTTAATGTCATACTTCAGGTTATTTCACTCACATGACTGCGTGTCAGCCATTCTATGATCCTGAATTACGATTGCCAGTGATTTTTAAGATGTTTCTCATTACCATCACAATGTTGGCACATGGTGGTATCAGTGAAATAGCATTAAAAGAATCTACCACTAAGGGTAAAATTTTGACTTTTTTTTAACCTATCCGAAATCTTCCTTTCATAATCTTGATATTACAAAAAATTTGCCAAAAAAATAAGTATTTCAGAATTTTTTTTTTTGAAATTGATATTGTAAATGTTTGCTTCAAAGATAATGTGTATCGGCAGACAAAAGGATAAAGGCACGTGTTTTTTAACTGAACAGTAGACAAAAATGTTTCCCAGGCAGAGCTCTCTTTTTGTTTTGTTTTTTTTGTTGTTTTTTTACAACTTAAATTTTCTTCTCCAAAAATATATTTCTGTAAAGCCATCCAAGCTCTGAAGAGGAATTTTTCTGCCACATGCCGACAAAATTGATATTTATATGGATGAAATATATTCAGCTCACAATTTTATGTTTAAATCTCTAATCCTTAAATACCCAAAGGTACTAAATCGACACACTGCTATTAACATAATTGCCTAACTCAATTTTTCTCGAAATTGATATTCTTGCCTCAATCAAATGCTGAACGTATTGGGCACCTGCTGTATAATGGCCTAACTCATTGATAAAACAGTGTGTGAGAAATGCCTGAGAATGTATAATTACTCCGATTGGCAATTTGCCTAACTCCATGTAAGATTGCCCTGTGAGGGAGCGGTTGGGCCATGGCCTGGTAGAATACTCCCTCGGCTTCCTCGGTCGATCGTAAGAGGTAAGAAAAGAGGTTGCTTTCTGTTTCCCTGGTGTTCTCAGAGCTAAAGGGTTATGGAAAGCAGATTTGTTTGTGATGTTCTGTATTTTTATCCGTCGTCATATAAGTGAAATACCCTTGAATACAATTTTAAACACCAATCAAACAAACAAACAAACCGTGTAAAATTGCCTAAGTCATATCATGGAGTTATGTAATAGAGTTTCATAATACTTATAATTGTATGCTCATTGTGTTTCCATGAATGGTAAGATAACATGAGGTCATCAATAAACAAGATTTATTAAGTAAAAAAAAAATAGTTTTTTTTCCCTTTCTATCAAAACCTGTAAAAATGAGATAGGCAATTATGTTAGCAGTGTGGCCTTATAACTTTGCTAAATGGACAATGTCATACTCATCCCTAGATATAAGTATAGAAGTCCTGAGTATTGCTATCCATATATGGCTAAAGTATACTACTTTACGGTAGTTCTGTTACATATTAATAAGGGTACCTGTGATAGTTAAGACTTTGTTTTAAATACAATTTAGACCTCTGTGGGTAGGGACATGAAGATCTCACCAGATCATGTTTCCTCGTGCTTTGTCTGTTTGATTGAGTTTTAACGATGTACTCGCGTATAAGACGACGGGTCGTCCATTTCACACGGCTCCTTGTTTAAATATGGTTGAGCATCGGAAGGAAACCTCTTTAAAACACCCCTGCGATTGCTGGAGCCACATTGGGACTCACCCTAATACCCGAAGGTGGGTAGAGGAACCCGTGAACGGTACATTGCAGTGGGATTAAAAGGAGCACTTGCTAACCACTATAAGCCACGATCCCTACTTTCCATATTAGAACACCCATTATACGCCAATTATATGACTGTAAGGAGGCAATTTCTCCCTAATTTCGTTTGCGCTCAGTTTAAAGCAGGTAGAAATACTCTATTTAAAAAAAGTTTACTGCTATTTTATTTGTTGTGTATCTTATATATATTTCAGTGGTGTCCGTGGAAATTGTGTCCTTAATCACCGCTGGTGTTGTGGCTCTGGTCCTGTTAATAGTATTAATCACGTTCTGTGTGTTTTTCGGGTACAGGTAAGTGGGAAGTATATGGCCTCCTAGATGTTATAGAATTCAGTTACATGTGCACAGTTTGTTAAGATATATCATGTGTGAATCTAAGTATCAGTTTTCAAGTGCTATACTATATACTATAGGTATTCAATATAGGGTATATAGTGGGGAGCCCTATTAAATAACAGTGATTAATCGTAAACGAAAAATACGAAAATTTATGTCGCGAACTTCCCTATTTGATTAGAACAGCCATTGTTATTTGCATGTCTACATACAAAAAAAATCCCGTAGCCCCAAAATATTTTCAGACCATGATCAAACAATTAGGCTACCTGTACAGTGTACTAAAGCTATACTCTCGTTTTCGGTTAAACGACAAAACAAAAAGTTTGCGACTTATTTCTATTCCATATTTTTTAAGACAGCCATCTGTATTGCACTTGCGATCGAATAAGCATAGCCGTTAATAAGTTAATTTAAACCGCG
>JAVFBW010126313.1:0-14256 GCA_034783835.1 Mopalia ciliata
AGTCACATGTTGTGGCTCCGGCAATCGTGGGGGTGGTTTTTACGAGGTTTCCTCCCGGTTTTCCACCGTAATAAGGCAGTGTGAAGTGGACAATCCGTCATATAAGTGAAATAAACTGTTCTTAAGCTTAAGAGAGAAAAGGTAATTTGACCTGGATTAGGAGAATATTTTTTTGTAAATAAGTCCTCAAAGGAGACCTATTAGCTACTTGTTTCACTTTAATCTGAGTGTGGTAGTTGAAAGGTGTTACGGTTTGAACCAGGCTTGCGGAGAGATCAGCCTTGCCTTGGGAGTATGGAACCATCTTAAGCAACTCCAGCATTTATAATACTGTAACAATGTAACCTAACCAGCGATTCATGTAACCTGGTCTAAATGTTTGTTTTGTAGTGGCTGATTGGTACACAGATCTGTTACAAAAGGATGGTTTAAATATAAGCCATTTTAAACATAAGAACAGGTAAGCGGTTTATTCAATAAGACATGCATTATGTTGGGTAAGCCTTGAGGTACATGTTTTATATTGGGATGCCATTTCACATGTGGTGGCCAGTTTTTATAAATTAAATCTGGTTTTATAATATACAGGGATATGTTAGATCAAGCTTTAGCCTTGGATTGCCGATTAACTCCTCGACTCCCTCATAGAGCGCCAGAAACTCGCAAGATTCTAAACCAAATTGCAAGTGAAGAAGACTGTGTTGAATGAAAATTGCTTGATTTCACTCTTCAATATTTCCATTTTACATCTGCTTTCAGAAATTCATCACATAAGCGAAATACCCTTGAGTACAACGTTAAACCTCAATCAAACAAACAAAAAGCTTTCAGAAATAAAAAGAATTAAGTTCATATACAGGACTATCTTTAATTCCAAAGAAAGTATTATTACTCAGCAAAAGTGCATTTGAGTAAAAAAAGAAAAAACGATCTATCGATTTACCGTTCACGGGTTCGAGTCGGCCTTTCGACCATCAGATATATGAGCAATTCACATGTTGTGGCTTTGACAGTCGCAGGAGTGGTTTTTACAAGGTTTCCTCCCGGTTTTCCACTGTTATAAGGCAGTTAACAGTGTGAAGTGGACAATCCGTTGTGGGGTATTCTTTTAAAATATAACAGAGACAAGTATTTAGCAGTCTTTAACATAAAGTTTTTAGAAACACAGTGAAAGACTCCGAGTTAATATGCGAACAGTTCGGAGAAGCCAGTCATATCAACATAACTTGATTTCCATCGCTGATAAATGACATATACTTTCATGTTACCAGCCCCAAAACCCATGAGTTGCAACAAAAAACACTTCTGCTGAAGATTCAAAACAACAAACTTCACGTTTTGCTCAGATAAAATGTATTTCATAATATAGTTAGGTCATGTAGGATGTCACGTACACAATGTAAAGAAGTGGCTTTCAGTTTAGGAAATGAAGGCATGGCTTATACCCAAACTTTCAAAGATGAAAACACCAAGGAAACTACTTGTACTAGACTATTTGTGCCACAATATTACAGTCAAAAGACATATGATCTTACCTTGGTACAAGAAATTTGCCAACTGGTCCGTTAAATAATTCATTTGGCGATAGAAACTTCAAGGAGGACTGGCTTTATTGTCACCTTTTCAATATCGTGGTAGCGGGAAATATTTCAGAGGGTGAGATTTGAATTGATTTGTTCCTGTTGCCTATCCTACTGATATTATTCCCAGCTAAAAGTAACCAGCAAATATAATTAGTACAATAGAAATGGATATGAGCAGTTTTGAGTTGTCACCTACTTCTGCTCTCTGCTTGAGAACAAATATGACTGTTAACAAAAAGTATGACTTGTTGATGAGTAACTCAACTTTATTTCGTCTTGTATCTATCTTGTCTCAGATATTTGCCAATTTGGGTGAAGAGTCATTGCTTCATCGGTTAAGGGACCGTGGTTTAGTGGTTAGCAAATGTGCTTACTATGGTGTACCATATGTGAGTTGGACTCCATCTGTCAACCATTGGTTATCTGACTGAGTCACACTATGCAGTTCCGGCAATCACAGGCGTCGTTTTTACTAGGTTTCTTCACGGTTTTCCGCTGTAAGGCAAGGAACAGTGTGAAGTGGACAATCTGTCATCTTATAAGTGAAATACCCTTGAGTACAACTCAATCAAATGAACAAACTGTAATTATATCAACATATATTTGTCATCTAAGACTCACGTGACTGAGGTTATTGTTTTACAGAGATTATGCATTATCCGGGGCCTACAGGAAGCTGATTGTTAAACCAGGGGAGGTAAGCTGGTCCTGTCATCAGTATAATGACCCCACAGTAGCACTGACCCTCAGTGATCTGGATGAGCTACAGGGACACACAATACAGGAGCCCCCTGCAGGTTTGTATCTTAAAATCAATTCGAATTCTCAATTCAAACTGCATGTGTGTTTATTGATCATGTTGAAACTGATTATAAGACGATTAACATGATTAAAGAGAAAGAGGGATCAATAGCTTATAAACTGTGAATATCCAGACAGAGATAGGAATCTAGCTTAGAGTGTTTATTTAAAGAACTTTTAATGAATGATTTCCCCAATAGCCCTCTTGCTAAGGGTAGTTAGGATATGCAAAACAACAAAATACTCTTTAAGGAAGGAATACACTCTCTTTATAAAAGTGAAACCGTATGCAGTCTATGTGAGTAAATGGGAAAAAGCAGTGTATGTGAACTTATGGGCAACATGAGCCTAGGTGAGCTTATGGGAAACATGTATTCTATGTGAACTAATGGGCAATGGGCCGTCTAGGTGACCTTATGGGCAACATGCAGTCTATTTGAGCTAATGGACAAAATGTAGTTGATGTGAACTAATGGGCAACATGCAGTCTAGGTGAGCTAATGGACAACATGCAGCGTATTTGAGCTAATGGGCAACATGCAGCTTATGTAAAATAATGGGCAACATGCATTCTATTTGAGTTACAGGGTAACATGCAGAAATAATGGGAAACATACAGTCTGAGTTTACAGGCAACATTCAGTCGATGTGAGCTACAGGCAACATGTATCCTATGCAATTTAATGGGTAACATGCAGTATATTTGAGCTAAAGGGCAACCTGCATTCTTTTTGAGCTAGAGGGCAACATGCAGTCTATGTGCCCTTATGGTTAACATTGGTATTTGTGAGCTAATGGGCAACATGCAGTCTATTTGAGCTAATTGGAAACATGCGTCCTACATGTATGTAGGCTTATAAGCAACATGTAGCATATGTGAAAAAATTGGCAAAATACAGTCAATGTGAGCTAACAGGCAACATCTAGTCGATGGGAGCCGGCATTTGGAGGGACTTTAAGTTACCCTAGTGTTCTCAGAGCTAAAGGGGAACAGGAAGCAGATCTGTTTTTGATGTCTGTATTGAGTCCTGTTATTGTCCTGTGTTAATCCAATCTTGTCTTTGTTGGTTGCCATTGGTGTTGAGCGGGGTTTCTTTCACTCGTTTTGACTTGTACGCCATCATGTGAGTGAAATTACCTGAAATACGTGTTTAACCCCTATCAAACAATCATTGTGAGCTAATGGGCAACGTGCAGTATATCTGAGCCAATTAGCAGCCCATTTGTACACCATAGCAATTAAGTTTTGTATCCAATGAAATGTTCTTTTGCAACAGATTATATTGTGCCAGTTTATTGCTTTTAATAAATATTTCCTTTATGTACCATGTTTCAGATGGGAAATCAAAAGCATTGAGGATTGACCTGTCTCTACCCACGTCCTGTTATGCTACAATGGCTATCAGAGATATACTGAAAATTGATACATCCAGTGCATTTCAAGCCACTCTAAACCCGGTCTGATGTGTGTGGGATACATACAGTGCCTTTCAAGCCATTCTAAACCCAGCCTGGTGTCTGGGATACATACAGTGCTTTTCAAGCCACTCTAAACCCAGTCTGATGTTTGTGGGATACATACAGTGCCACTGGTCAAGCCACTGTTAACCCCCCAGGTGTCAGGGAGTTACTTTAGTGCCTGTCAAGGCACTTTTAACCAAATAGGGACATTGGTGTAGGAGTTAAGGCTGCTTAGCTGCTGAATGGCCTCCAAAGGACTCCTCAGGCAACCTGTCCACCACTGGGTATATAAGACAAGTCAACTGGTAATGGACGGTGTTGTCTCCAAGGTTTCCAGCAAAGTAGGCAGTACAAAGCTGTCATAAATGAAATACACATATGTGTGCCATTGAACACCAATGGAAGGCGGAACTCTCCACATTTGAAAATGATTAATGGTAAAGGTGTTATTGAAAACATTTTACTACTTTCACGCGTCAACATTTCCTATAGAATGTGCCAATAAAATGACATTCATTTGTATGTACATTTAAGACGAGACAAATAAATTAACTACATATAATCCATTAAGAGTTGTTGTCTTTTCCCATCAACTGTATTGACAGAGTCACCCTCTAGCTAAGAGCAGTTTGTTTGAAGAGTAGTGATGCTGTCTTTACACTGGAGGAATATTAACTTCCCAACATTATGGAAACACTTCACAACTTGATGTGCTAGTGTCCATTATTGTTGGAATACACTGTCGTCCATATTATAAGTGAAATACCCTTAAAGGTATTCCCAAATGGGTTTTAAATCCGATTAAAAGCGACTGAATTACAAAGATAATACTATAAACTATCTGTAAAATAAATCCTGTATTTTCCTGACGCTTAGAATTTGTTTTATTCACTTGCAAACTTGCAGCTTTTCATACAAGTTATTTGAGCTGTGACGTAGGCAGGGGAAACTCCATTGGGAACAATCTGTGCCGGATAATGAAGACTCCATACCGGAGATACAGGAAGAATTGTTGGATAATGAAAAATAACAAAATGGCGGTCAGGTTTCTATAGATAACAGTCACTTGGCGAATTCCCTTGGTGAGGTCACTCGAAAAAACATGGTTAACTCTTAGTGAAAGTCAGATGTTCGAATCCCAATTTATCCACATGTACAACGAATTTTTTAATGAAACAAGTTGCAAATCGTTCATTGAATATTGGACTATTTTTATACGTTTTCTAGGTATGAACCATTTGGGAATACCTTTAAGCAAGACAAAACACCAATCAATCAATCAGTCAGTCAATCATTGTCAGTCAATGGATTGGACAGGAGTGCCATGTCCACATATAAGATACATTCTCTTTCTCAGGGCTGGCATTTGTAATGATCATCAACCGTTACTTCTCTAGCTGCTAAGGGACAGGACACTAGATTAAAGCAGACATGTCGCACCTAATATTGAACTAACGGTGGAGAGACATTTAAAATCTATCAAAAGCGGTGGGATATTGCTGAGAATTGGTTGATTTTACGTGAATATGGACCTCCAAGGGGTGATTTTATGGATCAATATAACAAACAGGTGCTAAAGGAAGAAGACGAAATGGTTTAAATCTGAGATTAGTATCTATACTTATCCAAGTTAAAATCAAAGTGAGGCCTTTACCACTTTTACATATTGCAAAATAAATTGCAGAACACCAATCGCCTGTGGTGTGGGATTAGGTGATAAACGAGAGTTAATTAAAGAGGAGAGTATCTTTAGAATCCAATTATAGTTTATTGGTATACATATCTTCACAGATGCAAGGTGTAGATATTACATATCTCCATTTCTGTCTAACCATTATATAGGTATATAAATAACTGCAGAAACAGGTAGCTTATACTTTGTCGATTGCTTGAAAGAATACTTGGTTACACTGCTGGTTTGTATTTTACATATCAACATGTATTTTGCTGCCGTTGTATTTGCATTAGCATTTGCCTACGTCTCTGCAGTACCAGACAGAACAAAAGACGGTAGGTATATATGTTCGAAATTGTGGCTATTATCAATTTATAGGGACCGTTATCTTAAAAATATAGTTCATTAGGTGATATTTGTACCGATTTCTGTAATTTAATATTTGTTTATTGAGCTCTTTATTGCCTCTATGTAAAGAAGATACCCCATGTTGTTCCAAACAAATTTGGAATAAGGTTTCACAGAAATTCCAGCACTCTCGCTACCTTCAATCAGGCGACTCTTATCCCATGAGGATACACTAGGCGACTTCTTCTCAAAATCAAACCACAAACCCTCAGACATGCAACTAAACAGTTATAAATTTGAACAAGGGCTAGATCCAGCTTCCAGCAGAAAATATCACAATCGCCCTGTAACAGTGTCAGAGACAAACTAGATGCTTACATAGCAGAAACGGACTCCTTGGTTGGGCAACAAACTAGAAACGTTTATTTCTACGTTTGGTAGACAGTTTGAATTGTGATTCAGAAAACGTGGTATGTCTTGTTACTTGTAAGAAGTGTACGAAACAAAATGTTGGCGAAACCAAAAATCCCCTTCGACTTAAGAGCTAACAATCATTTGAGCCCCATTAGATCCAACCTCGTATCCCCAATAGCTGAACATTTCGCTCTCCCCGATCATTTGGTTAAAGATCATTTTGAAATCATGCCGATTGAAAAAACACAAATTCTTTCCTCTGGAGAAGAAACTAAACAGAAACGCTAAAAAAGAGGCTTATTGAATTCAAACTTTTTGTATCCACTGGGTATCAATTATGAACCAGGTAAAGGATCTAAAAAGAATTAATTCCATGTTTTTCCAATATGACCAGCCAAGCACCCAGTTTGCTAGTTTCCTTTTACAGAAATATCAAAATCTTGTACCCAAAACAAAAATCTAAAGGACCTACTAGTTAAAGCGAAACTTCCCTCTTATCAGACAGGTTGTAACTCATTCTCTTTAACAGACCTATTCATTGGTTACTCCCTGTATGTCCGAAATACTTATTTGTAGGCTGATTTATTCATAACTCATGCCATATATCTTGTTATCACATTTTTAACAACATTTTATACACCACGTTAATGGCCATTAGCTTCTCTCGAGATGTCTGTAGATTACCCATAACACAACTCGAGACTGTAGTTATCTAGAACATAGGATGATTATTCGATTTTAATTAATCTACATCCCTGTGCCATTCTGGCTGCTTTTAGAAATATACCCTCTTGATAATAACGATAAAAATGTAATTATGGTGTCTGCACTTTATTCATAAGAAACATGGTTTTAAGATTTTGGACTACATTTTTTTTAACACTATAATGGTCCTAAAAATTCTGTGTTCTAGAACTAGCTTTTGTGCTGACCAATGTATTTTTATTATCACCTGATTTATTACTATATGTATATGGCAAGTAGAGTGTTGCCAATATCGATGTCCAGATAAATGTATTATAGACCACACTCACACCTGTCATAAACCTGATTCCGACATAAAATCCTCAATGTGAATTTGCATCTGTTATATTTCGTTAGTATAACTTTACTAAGTAGCTCGTGTACATTTGTACTTCATAGAATGGAAAGATGGGATAACGGAGCTATTAGCAAGCCTGACTGAGGCGTTAGAGGCTAAAAACCAAACGGCCTTGGCGGAACTGTTTGCACCAGATTTTCAAATGTTCATTCCCGGTAGACTCAAACCTGAGGGAATTAATGGTAAGTGTACATATATGTATCAGATGGTTCTGCATACCAGTATTTCCACTGATGTGTTTTACACAGTAGATCGAAGGAACGCTAACTTAACAGATCCACATCAATACATGTGGTTATTGAATAAAACTCTTACAGCGTTCAAGACAAAAAGCCAATTTCAATATTTGATGAAAAAATGACGAAATGTGTTACTAAGGCAATCCATATACTAGTTCAATGTGGGAGACATAAAATATACAAACATTAGTTATATTGAGATACAACTCAATTCATATTATTTTATTGTTTTAACTAACATAGGCCTACATATTAACCCCCACCATCTGAACAGGATTTCAAATTAATGGGTCTAACGTGAAACGCGGATAATTCAAAATCAATACATCGTTTATTTTATTAAGAAAGCAGAATTTACGACACCAAATGTCCACGTAAGATAGAAAAGACTATTCCATAAGTCTTCAAGTGAAATAGAATGGAGAATAACTGATCACAATGTTCAACCGAAGACATAGTTTTGTGGTGGTTTAAACATTGAAATTTAATTTATTTGTTGATATCTAAGATGTTTACGAGTATAGTAGATTCAACCATGTTAAACCGATCCGCCACCTGAAAAGGAAAATAACAGCAGTATTTCATTTACTCTAAGAATTTTTATACAAAAGATATATAGGATCAGTAGAGACGAGCGACAATGCGTAGACCCTTCTTCTATAGTGTGGAATAAATGAATGATAAATATTATATTTATTGATAGAAGGGAAACAAGTTGTAAACCACTAAACCTATAAATTGATAAATACAAATATAAAAAACAATTATCACCAAATTGTTAAGGTATTAAAAGTGAACAAAAATCGTCTATAATTGTCAAATGTAATCGTTGCTCGTATTTGCCATGCCATCCTTGCTCATACTTCTGTTCTTGAATTTCTGTTCCCATTTCTCTGCATGTGCATAAATACAACAGTGGAATAAATTGAACGGTCACCACTATATAGTAACACCTTAAAAAAATTACCAATATCGAAGTTTAAATTCATGAATTTACACCATGTATGGGCCACAGAATGTAAATTTAAATGTCATGTTTAGCTGTGTTGTTTAGTGGAGTTGTTCTAAGTTAGAATTCTGTTCAGACCAACATAACTATCTTTTTATCGATTGTTTGTTTGTTTGATTAGTGTTTACCGTCGTACTCAAGGGTATTTCACTTATATGACGACGGCCAAAAATACAGAACATCACAAACAGATCTGCTTCCCATTACCCTTTAGCTTTGCGAACACCAGGGCAACAAAAAGCAACCTCTTTTCTCGTTCGACCGAGGAAGCCGAGGGAGTATTCTGCAGGGCCATGGCCCACCCGCTCCCTCACGGGGGACGGTCCAATGAGATGAGCCCAAAATACCTGTCTATAGTAGACAATGTGTAGGTGTCTGTCCAGTATTATTATATGGGTTGCTTCTGAGTAACAGAGTACTGTGGTTTATAAGGAATTCTGAATGATGAGCTGTGAAATGACTTACTCTACAGGTGGGTTTCGCTTCTTCTCTACACCATTGAATATTGACAACTTTTCCACCTCCCATTCTCCAATCTTGTTATTTGCCTGAAATCAAATATATATTATATCTCTCATATTTCAATAATAGTGCATAATAATATAACATTTGAACCTTATTTAAGTTTTTTTGTTTTTTTGTTTTTTCGCAAAGCATCACAGATCAATAATAATGCTGTTTCAAACTCTTGCAAATCAAAATTGTAAAGACAATTGTTTTTAAGTACAGTAATATTTTAATAAATATAAAACATTGTTGTGTTTGAATACCACAATATTGCTCATTTGAAAGTGAAGACTTCCTAAATATGACTCATCAGAAGTCTATTAGGTAGATGTATGCCATCACACCAATCATGCTGTATGTCTCCATATCATTGCAGTATTTGGTTAGTGTTAAAAGCTTCATGTCATATAGGCTGTGCGTGGATATGTCACATTGTTCTTCCCACACAATTAAAACGTTAGTAGTACAGACTGGTGAATGAGGGTTGGTCAACCACTAGCACAGAGTGTCTGTTTATGTAAATCAGTAGGAGTAAGTAGACCACTTATGCTCCATTTATACAGATTTGATGTATAGACAGACTGCAAAATAACCTCTGTCTACTGGAAATGTTATAATTGGTTGTGTTTTGCATTAAACAGTCATTCCCCAGCCTAATTGTGACATTTAAACTTCATACACTGTAAGCTACAGGGTCGTTTCCTCACTCTACTTAACGGCCCCATTCAAATATTAAAAATCTGAAAGTTGATTGATTGATTGATTGCTTCATTGGTGTTAAGTACCCTGGCTACTTTAGAGTAATTAACATGAGAGCCAGATTAACTCGCAGCCACAAAATAGGGTGTGTTTGTGCTGTTAGAGAAAGTATCATCCTCCAGTGAAAAGTAACACAAAAGGATGAACGAAGCACATCTGGTATGTTTATTAAGTATGATATGCAGGTGTTTCATAAGAGCTGATAACAACGAGGTAAAGAAGGTGATCTTGGCAATCTCAGGTATTGTTTGCTCTGTAAACCTAAATCTGACAATCCACCTGTGGTTAAATTGAAGCGCTTGTTATACTTAATAACTTACCCTGGCATCTTTATAACACGTCAGCTTGGACTGTTTAAACTCAAAACAATACTTTTTGTAAGACTTCTTTTCACTAAACCTCAGTTCACCAAACAATGGAGCGTGAAAAGCATACTAAAAATAAATAATAAACACTGGTTAACAATAGAAATTATAAAGGGAAATGGCCTCCATGTTCCCATTCCCCATTTTAAACAAAACCTGTACCTTAACACACTCGTTTTATAGTGACACAAAGCTGATTATTTCAATTATAAATACATCACAGTAAATGACAAATTCAATTTTACATTCGCAGCCACGATTCAAATATCTCTGTTTTAATAATATTGATTAAATGTACTGAATATTGTTGAAATTCAGTTTTTACTTTAGCATAAAAATAGAAGGCCTAAATAGCTTAAAAAAATGAATTAATGACAAACAGTTGGCTTACTAAGGAATGAATTGTTTGTCAGAGGTCAGAGGCTTTGGGAGATAAACAGGCGAATTACCAAGGAATGCATTGTTTGTAGGAGGTCAGAGACTTTGGAAGATAAACAGGTGACTTACCAAGGAATGCATTGTTTGTACGAGGTCAGAGGCTTTGGGAGATAAACAGGTGACTTACCAAGGAATGCATTGTTTGTCAGAGGTCAGAGACTTTGGGAGATAAACAGGTGACTTACCAAGGAATGCATTGTTTGTACAAGGTCAGAGACTTTAAGACACAAACAGACTCCCTTCCTGTATTCTTCCTCCCATGACTGCCATTCCTGAGTGATCGTCAGCACTTTGGTTTGATCATGTAATGGCCGCTCTGTACAACAACAACCAAATAAAATAAGAGAACAGCAGATAAAATCAACCACTAACTCATTGGCTACACATTAAGACAAAAAATAAACAGGAGCAGCTCAATTTCTGTATTATAGTTTTGATGTGTACACTATTAAGCAAGTTGATATAAAAAAACATGTTTTACTGATTGATGACAGATACCTCTCTCTATGTAACAGGCAGTAAATAATAAGACGACGACAAAATATAAAACCTTATACAGCAAGACACTGTACACAACGGTATAATGATAAGAGACCAGAGATTAACCCTGTAGACCCAGCTCATGGTAATCAGGCGAAAGAGGAGAAGACAACCTACCTACAGCCCCGTCACAAACACATTCATGGAGGACCCATTCCCCTGTCAACTTCTTTTTCTCCTTAGCTCTCTCTACCAACTCCTGTACCTTCATTGTGGCTGTTACCTAAAACAAACAATTCAATCATGAGTAAGGATACAGAAAATGTAATTTACAAAGCAGTATTAATGTGAGTAAATGTATTCTACTGTTGAACAGGAATGTCCAGCTCAGCTGTCAACAAACCTTTTGCACAATTTTTACACCAATTTTGTACTGATTTACAAGACAAACAAGTCTTTATATCTTATTACTGTTTTTTGTTTTTCATTTGTGGGGTTTTTTTTCTTCAAATTAACACAGGAAGGCACATAATTGATTACATTTCTATACATTTCTTCTTTTTACAAAATCTGTTTTGCTATAAACTTTATTTCACTATATTAAAGTCCAGTGAAAGCAAAGGCCCTCTGTGTGATCAGTAATTGTTATGACAAGACACCCATACAAGCTCAAATGCCTCTCATGATGTAGAGTAAGCCATGAGGTTACAAGACATCACCCTAATGTTGCCCTGTTGAGGTTACAAGACATCACCCTAATGTTGCCCTGTTGAGGTTACAAGACATCACCCTAATGTTGCCTTGTTGAGGTTACAAGACATCACCCTAATGTTGCCCTGTATGGTAATCAATACAGTGAATTTGTTTGATTGGGGCTTAACGTTGCACTGTATAGTAAGAAATATGGTGAATTTCTTTGATTGGGGCTTAACCTTGCACTGAAGGTTATTTCACTTATATGATGACGAATTGTCCACTGCACACTCTTTCTTGCTTAAATACGGTGGTAAATCACTTCCTTTCTATTCAATCACAACTAACAAAAAATGTATAATTGACTCAAGAACATCTTTAGGAAAGCAAATCACTTATACCTGTAGAGTAAGGCAGTCTCCTAATGGGTTATCTACATAGACTGGCATGATAAAACCAGCATCTACAGTGGAAGCCTGCAAACACAAATAAGTACATACAGAAATAAATATGAACTGTCTAGTAACAATTGTTATGTTAGGACTCAATACAGCATCAGTCTTTAAAGGTATTCCCAAATGGTTGTTACCTATAAAACGTAAAAATATAGTCCAATATTCAATCAACAATTTGCAACTTTTTTCATTAAAAACAAATGGCGTACATGTGGAGAAATTGGGAATCGAACATCTAACTTTTATTAAGAGTCAGCTGTTATTCTCGAGCAACGTCACCACCGGAATTCACCAAGCGACTGGTATCTATAGAAACCTGACTGCCATTTTGTTTTTTCTCAGATCTAGCACTCCTTTGTGTATCTCCGGTATGGAGTCATCATTATCTGTTACAGATTATTCCGAATGGAGTTTCCTGTGCCTACGTCACAGATCAAATAACTTGTATGAAAAGTCGATATTTATATATTTTAAAAACAGAAAAAGAATATACATTGTACATACAGGTCGAGCAGTTAAAGCTTTTAACTTCTCCATGGCTTTCTCCATCTTCTGTTTTGTTTCCAGTTCAGATTTATCCATCTGCAACAAAGTTACCACAGGCTACATTCAAATTGTAAGAACACAAATGTTTGTCATAGTTTAAGAGAAATATTAAAATTTAATAGCTTCCCATGCGTTTGTAATATGGGTATACAAAAAAAAAAAAAAAAAAACGTTCATAATGGAAGAGAACTTTAAAGTGTGAATTCTTTTACCCATTATTTAATGTCATTGGTTGGTCATCAATTATTGTAAGTTTAATGGTATATTGCTTATATTGCAGCAGAGTTCTGTCAACTTCAAGGGTGTACTAAATAAATATACCCCCGTCACTGACAGCTAGAATATTAATTGATTACAAGTGAAGAGACTCACCTCAAAAAGTTGTGAATGGAATTGTAACATGTCCATAACCAGAGAGATTTCTCTATTTGTATACCCAAATCCAGCCTGACCATTGGCGGCCTGTGAACAAGAGGAAGTGTGTGAATCAACAAGAGACTATCTTATTGTTGCAGGCTAGTTCTGAGAGCACCATGGAATAGTTGGCTTCTTTCAACCACCTGCGACAGGTGGTTGAAGGAAGCGTCGTGTTTTTCTGGTGCTCTCAGAGTAAAAGGGAAACAGAGAGTCATTCTGTTTGTGATTCTGTCTTTGTTTGTTGCCAGTGGTGTCAAAGATTGTTTTTTTCACTAATTGGGCTGGCATGCCACCATGTGAGTGAAACGACAATGTTAAACCCCAATCAAACACACAAACAATCAACCACCTGTGATTATCACATGGATTTTTAAGAGAGTGCCAGTCATGCAAAGAAGCCTCTTCAACTCTATTCATTACAAATTACTATTATTTTACAGCTGTATGACGTTATCATGAGATGTACCAGGTGAAGAATTAAGGCCCATTTCTAATACTACTTTTTTAAAAATAATCATGTTACTTACAACATCTGAATCCAATTTCATCAGAGCTGGTCCAAATATTGAGGCTAGTTGAGGGATTCCCATTTTATTTTCACTCTCATGCTGGGACACCCTGATAAAACAAAACAATCTTCAATTGGTTAATTAGCAATATAATAAAGCAGCATATGTTAACATATTGAGACACTACTAGGTAAAAAAGACAGATGTATTGCTCATGGCGGGAGGGTCTTTATGATTTGGGAAATCCATGTCACCAGGTTAGCCTCATTGGGATTTTGATACCCAGCCCAGTCACAGTATACAGAAACCCAACCCCCCCTGCAATTACAGTTAATGGAGACCAAGACAGACACCCCCTTCAACCCAGACAGACACCCCCTTCAATCACAGTACACAGAGACCCAGACAGACACCCCCTTCAATTACAGTACAAAGACCCAGACAGACACCCCCTT
>JAVFBW010126324.1:0-14255 GCA_034783835.1 Mopalia ciliata
TGAGTGTCACGCATCAGTGAACACAAATAAACGCCTTGTACAGTGATCGTTTCTTGCATCGTCGTTTACAAAAAAAAACCACCGATGAAAAAACGCACGATAACTGGATACAGTCCATAAGGATGTGGATATAAACAAATGTTTTACCCTAAAAGTCCCCACTATTTATTTGATGAATAAAAAGTGTGGTTCCAAGAATTATTGGTATGCAGCATCAGGGTGATTGTCACCAAAACGATCCCCAAACAAGGTTTCCAAGAAAGGTTTTAACCAAAAATATTACATTTATGGGTGTCCTTAGTTGCAGCTCTTATGGCATGTGAGCGATTGTCCTGGTTGTTCTGTGTATATGTACATGACAAATATGTTTTAATTATTTAAGCCATATACTTCTAGATCGCTATTTATAATCGATACAAATAAGGCACTTTATTTTATTACAGATGGCAGTGTATTTATCTGGGGTTATGTTGCTAGCCGATTAGTTTCGAGTCCAATCAAACTGATCGAGGGCTTCCAGAACAAGAAAATCGTCCAGGTCGCATGTGGCCACTATCATGCGTTGGCGCTTAGTGAAGATGGAAAGGTGGGTTTTTGGTTTTTATACGTTTCTGAAAATATACCTTTTTTATGCACGAGGGAATTTAAATAAACCAATCACACAACACAAATTGTTCATGTTTCAGCAAGTTGCATTGTACGACTTAACGACAAAAAAGCGCCATTAATTCTTAGTTTTGACTGGACTGAAAAAGTAAACCACTTCCTTTCTTAATACAACACACTATAAGATGAAGTATATAGTAACCTCCTTTGAATCCCTGTTGATGAATATGATATAGTTGGACTGAAACTTTTATAAGTGCTGTGTTAAAAAAAACAATAAGTTAAGCTAGTAAAGGATGAACAGACATTTGATTAAAGACGCTAAATAAACTAGAAACAAGCTTCCGGCCACTAGGATCAGACTGGCAAGCCAAGTTATCCAAGCAATCAGAGAAATAGTAAAATAAATACAATCAAAGTTGTTTTTTTGTAATGTAAAATCGAGTACGCTTTTTTCTCCTATATGGACAGTGTGGTAGATGGGCCAAAAAGAAATGGTATCTCCACAGTTACGCTTGCTTATTTGAGCATTTTATGCTACCTTGCTGATGATTTTGGTTTTTTAAAATATCTTTTATATCAATACCATGAAGGTTCATTCGTATGCGTCATCCTCTGGGCTAGTGTGACACATGGCTCACGCAGAACATGGTATCTCCTGTGTAACGCGTTCGGGATGGGTTTGAGCGCTAAATTTAAAATTTTATAACATTTTATCTCAGATTTTAAAATCTGATTGCCTTTAAATAATCGATGTTAATTGTATACATGTTTTCTGTTGTTTCATTTGAATTTAGGATAGTAGGTAATGTCAGCAGTGGTTTATTTGTTTGATTTAAATCGCTTCGAGTTTGCATCTTTCGTTCTTGTTTATCAATGGCATTGATAAATATAGTATATATCGTTTCTTCCTCTTCGTTACACCCGGAACAAAATGATGCGGTGTTGTGATTCGTTTTGTTAACAAGGCGTAAACGAGTTAGAGTATAATTTCGTTTATTAGCTATACAATTTCTGGATAACCACTTCTTGTGATAGAACACAACGTGTCGATACATATGTCTGTATCTTCATCAGGTGTAAATTCGAAACGTTGTGTTCTACCACAAAACAAGAAGTGGTTATCCAGAAATTGTATTATTATGTTACTTCACTTCTAAATGTCGCTCAAAACTTATGAGAGCTTATTGGCTGTTTTCCCATCAAAAATGGGATTTGCCCTACGCCGGTGATTTTCCTTGTCCCATATGTTTTGCCATATGTTATTAAAATAATTTAATGTTGGCTTAGACAGCTACCCAAACTAAAGTACCTTGGTTCCTCTTTAGATTTTTTGACTATATTCCTTATTTCGCCAATAAGACCAGGCCTACTATCCAAGCAAAAGTTTGATATCGACTGTAGACTGATTAACAAGTCCGAACGATTGCACAGATTTATATTATAGCATCCATTGAAGTATTTGTGTAATAGCTATAAGCCCACTGGAGCATACCAAAACATTGTTACGAACTTTTGATTCTTTCTGAATGTTTACTTAAAGGGTAACCTATGCCGATCTTGTTTAATTTTGTTCGTTTTGGGATCTGAATATTCAGATTTAATTAAATATTTTCTTTACATATTTTAATATATATAGTGTATGTCTATGTGGGTTTGTCGTTGTACGCTTGGCGTACATACATGTAGTTGCCATGGGTTAACTGTTACCCGTGTCAAAATCATGAGTAATAGGAATTTTGTGTTCATGAAAAAGTTGATTTATTTTGTAACCAACATACTCTTAAATATTCTGACATTTTGGTTATAGATATTCATACTCAAATTTTTAGACCACGGATAGAATGTTATTTGTGTTCATTTCATTTAGTTATAGCCTTGTTAGTGTATTTCATTGGTATTTATTTTCGGCGCAAGTAAATTGCTTTCCCATTGGTTCCTATTTGTAAGAAGTTTGATTTGCATGACCTCCTGTAGTTTTTGTTTCTTCATTTCGGATATGTTTATGTTAAGTATTTAGATGGTTTCCTATTGGACTTGGTGAGGGGCGTTTGTTGAGATGTTATCGGCTATTGTAGGGTTATATTAGTGTTAATGTACTCCAATTTTATGCCGTTAAGTCGGATGTTGAATTGATTGAATGGTTCAACATGATTGGCTGCAGTTACAGTTTAGCGTTGAGGTGGTTTGTCATCCCGTTGTTGTGTGGTGTGTGATAGGGTCTATCTCGCTATCTTTCTGTAACCCAGTTGGCGTTGAGTTCAGCTCACGTTCATAGGCCTACTTTAAATGCTGGATTTTTGTTAAGTTTCTTAAAGGCAGTTTGGTCACTCAGATTGATGTCGATCGGGGTATTGAAATGATCTGTGTTTATTCTGACAGCTGCTGTATACTTGTTGGCTGGTGGGATGGTTATAATTGAACAAGATTTTATTTATCTAATAGCCTGCGTATTGGCTAGGTTTGCTTAGGTTTGGTTTGTTTGGGTTCATCTTTACTCAATTTTTATTTGATTTGAAAGATTGTTGTGTAATTAAATCCCCAGAAATGAGAGCTGGCCACTTAAACAACTCATCCAACTGACCTGCTGCAAAATTGTACGATAGCCAGCTGGAGTCTACAGATTATAGTTAAAAAAATGTGTAGTTTGAATCCAGTCCGCGAATCGAAACCCTGGCCCTCCGACGATTGCTTTTCTGGTGGCTATTTTTGCTTAACTTTAATAGGGTCGTGCAATTATACAAGTAGTTAATAACATTTCTTCCCGTGTCTTTCTTTTACCTTTGAATCTAATTTCTGGTTAGTCTGGGACACACGGCGTTGGAAATAGAAACTTATATGCACATAGCCTCATTGTAAGGAACTGTAGCACTTGAATTAATCACCAATTAGCCCTAGTTATTAGATGGTTATTTTCAGACCATACAATCAGATGAATCACTTGTCTGCAGCAACAATTATGTCCACAGTTCATGGCCGACTCACTCATGGCCGACTCACTCTGTAACAGCTGTCATACTCTATTCCCCACACACTTTGTACAGGTAATACAACAATTCACATCTCACGACGAATATTCTCAAAATTAACATGTTTATTTTTCTCAGATATTTGCTTGGGGGGAGAACAATAATGACAAATTATATCAATCTACTCCAAGAGAAGTCAGTTTTATACCTGGTATGTATGCAAATTCATAAACTTCTTTGACTCGCATTGACGTTCTTTTTAAAGCCTAAACTGGGCAAAGATGGGGTTCAACTAGCATCAGATTCCATTGACATTTTTCTGCTGTTATTCGCCGATGATGTTACATTGATTTCACATACCATACCAGGCCTGCAGCGGCAGCTAGATATTCTAAATGAGTACTGTAAATCGTGGGAACTTAATGTAAATATAGCAAAAACTAAGGTAGTTGTGTTCAGAAAGGGGGGTAAATTAAAAAGTAAAGAAAACAAACGGCCACACTCAATGTACCATCACAGTTAAGTCTGTAATGTTTTAGCAAATATACACTTAACAAGTTGTGGGTGTTGTATTGTTCCAGTGTGTGTGTATGCGGACAGACTGTATTTTTAAATATTAAATAACACCAAGGTTGATATTTGTAAGTTTACTGAACACAGATATATTTTATTCTCCTGTAATATGATGTTTAATATATCGCCATATGTAGACAAATTTAGTTTTTTGTTAACTCTATATACTTGAGATCTTCCTTCAGTCGTTTAAGAAATACAGTCAATAGTGCAATACAGAAAAGTGTTTAGGCTGCTTCACTGGTCAGCCGGTTTGGTCATTTTCGTCTGAAAAAGCGGATAATTGCTTTGTCAAATGGAATTACAGACGGATGTGTATTGACGAAGACCGAGATAGTGGTTTCAAAGTTGACCATCTTCTATATGAATTGGTCAGTGTCGGGTAGCTCGCCATGGTTCATATAATGTACTTGGTTTGGTTTTTGCTGGCTTGCCCTTGGCTGCGACCACGATTTGATGAGGAGATGGCCGGAAATTCAGCTCTATTCCAACCGAAACATCAAAGCAGGTGTTAATACGAAGACGTCATTTTATTACCCTGTAAATGGAAAACATGCTTCCATGGAACGATTCCCTTCCTGCTGAGATGTCAGACGTTGACAGAGTTTATTGGACTTGTTCAGTTATTACGAGGACATGAACTATTCTGAGTCTCAGTAAAAACCATTTCTGTCAAAGTGAATTGAAGACATGGATACATAGTTGATGTCCTCTTTGAACCAGTAAAATGATGTATTTGCGCACAATCGAGTTAACCTTGCACGTAACAGCCGATGCCACTGTCGATAATTCCAACTGGATTCAATATTTCTGTAATTGGTCTCCTGGTATGACAAGGCAAATGAACTTATTGTGTCCGCCTTGGAACAACCGGAGAAAGTGAATAAATACATTGAATCAGCAATAGAACAATCAGAAGAAGTGAATAAACACATTGTGTTAGCGATAGCACAAACAGAAGAAGTGAATAAACACATTGTATTAGCGATAGCACAAACAGAAGAACAGAATAAACACATTGTGTCAGCGATAGCACAAACAGAAGAACAGAATAAACACATTGTGTCAGCGATAGAGCAGCCAGAAGAACAGAATAACCACATTGTGTCAGCGATAGAGCAGCCAGAAGAAGCGAATTAACTCATTATGTCCGCGATGGAACAACCAGAAAAAGTGAATAAATACATTGTATCAGTGATGGAACAACAAGAAGAAGTGAACAAACACATTGTGTTAGCGATAAAGCAGCCCGACAAATTGAATAAACACATTGTGTCAGCGATAGAGCAACCAGAAGAAGCAAATTAACACTGTGTCAGCGATAGAGCAACCAGAAGAAGCGAATTAACACATTGTTTTAGCGATAGAGCAACCAGAAGAAGTGAATAAACACATTCTGTCTGCGATAGAGCAACCAGAAGAAGTGAATAAACACATTGTCAGCGATAGAACAACCAGAAGATGCGAAGAAACACATTAACTTCATACCCATGTATGGAGTTAATGTGTTTCTTCGCTTCTTCTGTAACAACAACAATTCAACTGCATGAAACATACCGACATTTCCATTAAGAACACTCCATAGTTTGTCATCAACGAGTTTCGACCAGACTGTTTTCTGCTGATATTTTATTAATTTGAAACTGTTACCTCTCAACATATTTATCTCTTAAAATTGTTATCTTATCTTATCGATAACCAGAACGGAGCAACCCCTACATATCGATTCAATAGTGTGAAACGCAACTTTTAGTTGTCTTTTGACATCGCTTTCTGGTCGATGAATTTTCCATTTTGGAAAAGCTGTAGTGTTATGTTCAAGAGATATTACATTCACCAACGGTAGCTTACACGTTATGTGAACAAATAAACTGTGTACTGACGTTTTGCCACAACGCTATCTTTTCAGCTAAGACAAAAATAAAGATTCGGTGAAGGTATATATTTGTGCTCAGTAATTGTTAAAAGACAGTAAAATCAATATGCTGAAAATTAATATGGATGCCAACGGAGATTTATTTCCTTAATTAAGATAGACTGGGACAAGAACAGAAACATTATCTGGTCAAGTGAACACCGCTGCTATAAATATTGTAAAATAAGGTTTCCGCTGCAGTGTTGCTGTAATACCTCTGAATATTTCGTTAACAAGGACTAACCAATAAATCATTTTAATGTATACAGAAAACAAAATATCAGTTTTTTCGTGGGTGTTTAAAGCTTTCTACATTAAATTTCCAAGCATTCAACATGTATGTAAAACATGGGTAACTATTGATTGGAACTGCCTGGTTCTTAATCATGAGGCCTGCTAATGGCCTATCAATGGACTCCACAGTGTACAGATTTTAGTGTATTACTGGTTTACATGAATCAAATATCTTAAGAAAAACAACACAACAATGTAAGTGTTAATAAAGGACGAGGGTTTACCTTGTTTTTTAAATATAAAATCACCGCGCCGTTTAGTTAAGAAAAGCAATTAATGATATTCGAGCTGCTTTGTATCACGTTTTATGCGGACATGTCTTACTCTGTCACGGACGTCTTTAAACACGACCTCGGGTGACTTTGTCGGACCAGATCGATCCCTTCATCGACTCGTCCACGTCAGATTGCCACACTAATCACCCTAAAGCGAGCATTTATTCTCCATACTATTGTCGGCCTTCAATTCGACAAAGTGCTGACATTCCCAGTAAAAACCCTGTATTAATTTGTTATTTTAAGGTTATTGATTACAAATACTAAACTGTAGATGGACAGCTAACTTCAGACAAAACAATGTTATTTTCATAGTTAGAATACTTATTCAATATTTAGTGCTAAAACCTTAAGAAAGAATACAGCAAAGAAAGAAAATGGATAATAAAGTTATGGGAAAAAAAAAAAAAAAAAAAAAAATGATTTTTACCAAAAAACATTGCTCAAGTTTTACCTACTCACCTCCACTCCCTTTGTTATAACGTTTTATTGGATTGAACGCCCTAAGTTCACTCATATGACCCCTGCTTGTCCAAACGGGTAAAGAAAACCACCTTGACCTAACTGACAGCAAACAATAACCCGATAGGACAATCAAAGGACAAAATACGAAGACTCACTAGCGAATCGTCTTGGTATTATCCCATATCTCCTAGAGCACTAGAGTAACGCTAAGCTCCCTCCAAACCAATCATAGTATCATTGGAACACAGAGACTTATCTTAAATTGATAGCTGAAAGAAGTGTCGGGCTCTTTTGTAACAACCTATCAAAGACTTGGGATGCAATAAACCAAAATTGAGGGATCACCCAAATGGGAGACGGTGGCACAACCTGGAGTGATGCTTCTTATACCAATTCAAACTGTATGCAACCATATCGTGGGTATTCAGTTGTTTGTACCAGCTTTTGATCCTTATCCGATATCTGATAAATCTCAGCAACAAACATTAACAATGTCATAGATCACAGGACATACAGGAACACGTGACTTGGCCTTATAATTCCATTGTTCTTATTAAACTAGCCTCTGTTGACTTCAACAAACAATTATATCCAATTATTGGGCGATTTGCCGAGCATCATCGATCTGAGATAAGACAGATTCACATGTATAACGTTTGGGAGGAATTAAGAGCACGGGGTTTCCGTCTAAGCAGTAGTAGGCAGTAAACTCGGAGTATTGTGTCGCGTCAAAAAGAATGCATTAGAGCGGACGGATAAGCGACAAATACTGACAAAAGCAATCCTGTCCATCGATGTAAACGTTGTCAACGCAACGGGCAGAAAAGTATTTCTTATAAAAGTATTAGCTTTGGCATTAATATCTACAAAATCTGAATACCAGCTCAGGATACAAGATCTGGATACTAGCTAAGAATACAAAATCAGAATACTAATTCAGGATACAAGATCTGGTTACTATAGCCCAGGATACAAAATCCGAATACTAATTCAGGATACAAGATCTGGATACTGGATCAGAATACAAAATCAGAAACCTAATTCAGGATAAAAGATCTGGTTCCTAGCCCAGGAAACAAAATCAGAATACTAATTCAGGATACGTGATCTGGTTACTAGCCCAGGATACAAAATCAGAACACTAGCTCAGAATCCAAGATCTGGATACTAGATCAGAATACAAGATCTGGATACTAGGACAAGTCACCAAACACGAATACTAGATCAGGATGATTATATCTTAATAGCCCACGCTTAGTGATGAGTGTCTCTGCTTACTAATCCTATTTCAATATACCATCCACGCGTTGGAGTCCCTCTATCGACCATCATGTATATGAGTGCGTGACACCAGATGTGTCCGACAATCGAGGGTGTTCTCCCCGGTTTTTACTCCACGAATCAGTGTTGGAATAGATAATATGTCGCTATTTAAGTTAAATACATTTGAGTATAATGTTAAACCCCAATACAAAAACGAAACTGTGGAAATAATTAGTCTCCGCTCTAAAAAAAAATTGTTCAAAATAAAGCGTTTATAGAAGTATTTTGGAAATTCAATAAATTTGGTCAGTGAATATTCATCGTAGACAGCGGCTTGTTCAATTTTAGTTGGTTTAGGACAATTGAGAAGAGCAGTGTTTTGCCACGTAGCTGTTTTTAGCGGTTGCTGAGGAGTCATGAATTGCGGGTCATTACATCAGTTCTATCATCGATTGCTTAGGAGTAGGGCCTACCTGTCATCTGAAGAAGACGTTTTACAGACATTATGGAGACGGTTGTTTTGGTGGCATTTTTACAGCAGACACTATGGAATCATGTATTGCGAATTTGTTTGTGGAGATTTTAAAGCGACAGCTGAGAAACCATGAGGTCCTATTGTTCTCCGGTGACTAACTGACACGAGCAAAGTGTTCGCCGGAACTGGAAAAGGGCATGTGCACAGCAGTTATATTGGGAAGCTGGGACTGTAAGCGGCTTACACTACAGAGGCTGTGGGTGTTATATTGTTCCAGTGGAGGATAGGCTCCATTATTTAATATTAAAGATCACTAAAGGGTGATGTTATTAATTTTATTCTCCAGTCATATGATGTATCGCCATCTGTAGATAAATGTAGGTTTTTTAAACTAATTTGAGAACCTCGTTTAGTCGTTTAAGAAATGCAGCAACTAGTTCAAGGCTGTGGTCTTTGCACTGTTTGTGAGCCATTATCCAAACAGACCACAATCGTTTATACTGGGAAAGAAGATCATTCAGGATGTTTATTTGTTTATACTCGGTTCCCAAAGAGGGAAGACAGGAGATTTATGGGGCGTATCTTGTAAACCCAGGGCAGCCACGCTGGTGAATATAACGCTGGTGTGCTCCTATTCGTCTGCAAACCTGGAAACTTCCTTTATCAGTTGGAATAACAGAAGGATGTATGGATGAAAATCGAGATAGTGGATTCAAATCACCCGTCTTTCATAGGGTTTGGCTGGTGTCTGATAACTCGCCAGGGTTTATATAATGTACATGGTCTGGTTTCTGATGGCTCGACCTTGTCTGCAACCACGATCAGATGAGGAGATGGCCGGAAATTCAGCTCTATTCAAGCCGAACATTAAAGCAGATGTTTATATGAAGACCTCATATTATTACTGTGTATACGGAATACCTGCTTCCATGGAACGACCCCCTTCCTGCTAAGAGTTTATTGGCCCTGTTTATTTATTACTAGAACATTAACTGTTCTGAGTCTCAGTGAAAATAATTTCTGTCAAAGCGAATTAAAATCATGGGAGACATAGTTGATGTCATCTTTGACTCCGTGAAGTGATGAAATTAAGCACAATCTAGTTTAACTTGCACGTAACAGCCTCTGCCACTGCCCACATCTCCAACATGACCCACTATTTCTAGAGTGGATCCCTTGGTAAGATTAGCGAATGAACACATTATCAGCGATACAGCAAACAGAAGAAGTTACAAACCACATTGTGTCAGCGATAGAGCAACTGGAAGGGGTGAATGAACAAATTGTGTCAGGGATAGAACAACCGGAAGAAGCGAAGGAACACATGAGTTCCATAAAAGGAGCTGAAACAACCATTCAACTGGTGGAAACATAACGATATTTCTATTAAAAAAAAAACAAAAAAAAAAACAAAGCATAATCTGTCATGATTACAGGAAGAATAACAATAGGAATGTCTAGAAAAGAAGCCAACCTAGCATGGAAACAACCCAACATATTACCTCTTCAAAATCTTATCTTATCGTATCAATAACCATAACGGAACAACTTCCTCTTCACAAATGTTTGGAAGAAGCTCTACATATCGATTTAATAGTGTCAAACGCAACTTTTAGCTGTATTTTAACATTGCTTTCGGGTCGATGAATTTTCCAATTTGGAAAAGCTGAAGTGTTATATCAAAGAGATATAGCATTAACCAACGGTAGCTTACACGTTATGTTGACAAAATAACCAAAATATTTATAAGGTAGGTGCAACTGACTTTTTTTATTTATATATTTTAAAATAAGATTTGACACTATAAGAAACGCATTGCGACGAAGGAATCAAATGGGAATTAACAAGCACATACCGTATCTGTGCTGAGTAATTGTTAAAAGACAATAAAATCAATACGCTGAAAACTAATATGGATGTCAGCGGAGATTTATTGCCTTAATTAAGATAGACTGGGTCAAGGAACAAAAACAGTATTGGGTCAAGTGAACACCGCTGCTATATCTCCTGTTTGACAGTTACACTATGGTCCTTAGGAAGAAACTATTTTGTGGACGTATGGATCATTAAGAGGGTCTTATATTATGACTTTGGAGCGGTCTCATATAGGTCCTTATATCAAGCAGGTATTGGAAGAATATGAGGTATCCTTTAACGTCAGACCTAAGATGGGTCAGCCCATTTCCGTTAACTAAAAACTAGAGCGATGCTTACCTTTGATAGCGCTAAAATAAATGTTACGTTGCAGACAGGATTATAATATTGATGTTTTGCTATGATATGCACAAACTCACATTGCTCCTATTTTGAAAAATTCCTTGTTCTTCATACATATAAATGGAAAGATAATTGTAGATTGTATCATAAAGAAGATTTTACAAACTTTTCCAAACAGTGGTAATTGTGAGATTAGTCTAAAATTACTAACATCAGAGTTTCCACCAGATTCAAAAACAGGCAATACATTGGTTTTTTTCAAACCAGCCTGGAATTGTCCATGTTTAAGTGATAGATTTTTAAGGACATTTAGTAGCCTACACAATTGATAACTTCAACCCCACGAAGAATAAGGCTAAATTCAAATTATCTGATTGCGGAACATTTCCCCCCTCCACTCTGCAATCTGTAGATAATTTCAGTCGACAACGGTTCGATCGTTTTATACTTTATATAAGATAAATTAAACACTAACTGAGATATATTATTAATGTCTCTATGTATTCTTGTTTACAGTCTTAATTTGTTCAGGTCTTCTAGCATTTCTTCAAACACTTTATAAAAGCTATCTAATTAATACTAATATTGTTGGTTTATGGCAGCGTAAAAACGGCAAAAGGTCATTTGTTCAATGATTGCTATACACAGGTGACGACAGTACCGACAGTGATCTGGTAATCGCCAGGATGTAGACATACAGGGATTATGACAGTACCGACAGTGATCTCGTAATCACCAGGATGTAGACATACACGGCTTATGACAGTACCGACAGTGATCTGGTAATCACCTGGATGGACAATTTCCAAAGAAGAATTGTTTTGGTATATAAAAGTCAATCCGGAGATTACTATGCGGGGTAATCTGTATTCTGGAAGAACTCACAGTGTGGAATGATGATATTTAATATAACAATGCAACTCCCTGAATAACTTGTGATAGAATTCATTCAACACATAAAAGGTCTGAGATTTTTCACAGTTTAAACCCCAAAGCAACATAGAGTGTAGTCGACTTGGTAACTGTGGAAAGAACTGCAATCGCAGCTGGTACGGAAACAGAAATCAGAAACAAATCAGTGCTCTAAAAAGTACCTTCACAGCACTTTTTCTTGATTATAATTAAAACAAATATCGCAGCAATTTGGGAATATTTCAACATTTCAGTATTACCACAACTAGGTTTTTATTAACCTAATAAGAAACAATTTAACGCTATACATAAGATAATTCTACAACGGGTGTTTTATTAAATCAATCGAAAATAGCGTTTAACTGAGTTCAATTTTACAAGACAGGTGATGGTTACAAACATCGCTGCTCGATTGAACACCAATTGACAGTCACCTGTACTGAAGAACCTGTCTGATAACATTGCTGGTGATGCGATCAGCAGACGAAAGCTTGTTATAAATATATTTCACCGAAGAAATGGTTTGAATATTATATGTATAATTTATACTGTATTTCTTTTTTACATATTCGTTTGTTTTCGTATACTGATGTTAAGCCTCGGGTTATGAAGATAGACTCCAAGACTGATTGTTATTTACATAATATAGAACTGGTAAAATAAGGTTTGCGTGGCAGTGTCTGAATATTGCGTTAAAAAGAACCGAACAATAAATCATTTAAATGTATACAGAAAACACAGTAGTTTTTTTTTCGTGTGTGTTTAAAGCTTTCTACATTAAATTTCAAGGCATTAAACATGTATGTGAACAAGGGTAACTATGGATTGGAGCTGCGTGGTCCTTTATTATGAGGCCTGGCAACGGGCCTGTAGATTGACTCAAACAAAGAACAAAAGAAAAACAGCAGAACAAAATAAAGGTGAATGTACGCGCGTTTACCTAGCTTTTGTAAGTGCCGAATCATTGCGTGGTTTAGTTAAGAAGAGCAATTAATGATAATCCTGCTGCTTTTCATCACGTTTTATGCGGATATGTCTTACTCCGTCGCGGACGTCTTTAAACACGACCTCGTCCACGTCAGACTGCCACACTAATCACCCTGATGCGAGCATTTATTCTCCGTACTATCGTCGGCGTTCAATTCGTGTTCTTCCTACCAAAGTTATTTTAATTTGACGAAACGCTGAAATTCCCCCATAAAACATGTCTTACTTGGGTATCTTACGGTTATTGATTATAAATACTAAACTGTAGCGGAATCGTTAACTTTAGTCATAGTTTAAATAAAGAGTTATTAAGTAAAACGTTATAAATAAATCAAACAAACGGTAAATTAAAAATTCTAGATAACCACATGTCCTTGACATGTTTTAAAAAATATTATTTTTTATAGTTAGGATACTTTTTCAGTACGTAGTGCTAACCCTTTAAGCAACAATAATAGGAAGAGAAAAAGAATAAAACCATTGATGGATTGCAAAATACAGCGCTCAAGCTTTAAATACTTTCTCGTTATTAAAACGTTTCAGTGGGGTTTAACGCCGTAATTTCAAGCTCCCTCAAACTAATCACAGTATCATTAGAACGCTGATATAAATTTCGTGCTGTTTTGTAACAGCCAACCAGACACTTGAGATCCAATCAACCAAAATTGAGAGATCACCCAAATGGGGGACAGCGGTAAAGCCTGAAGAGTGGTTGTATTATAGGTTAGCTGTACTCATTGTAGGCATAAATGTATGCAACCATATCGTGGGTATTAAAGCCACAGCCATACATCTTACAATCCCATTTCAATAAGCAATCTGTACCAGCTTTTGATCCTTATCCAATATCTGATAAAACTCAACAACAAACATTGACATTGTCATAGATCACAGGACATACAGGAACAGGTGACTTGCCCTTATAACTCCATCGTTCTTATTAAACTAGCCTATGTTGACCTCAACAAACAATTATATCCAATTATTGGACGGTTTGCTGAGCAACATCGATCTGAGATAAGACAGATTCACCTGTTTACCGTTTGACAGGCAAAGCACGGGTTTTCCATCGTTCTTGTAGTGGGCAGTGAATACTTATTATTGTATTGCGTTAAAAAGCATTTTAATAGGGCTCAGAACGGACTGATATTGGGACAAATACTTACAAGTGCCATCCTGTTCAACAGGATTTTTTCATATTTATTGACAACTAACTAATGTAAATATGTAAGCGCAACCGGCAGAAAAGTTTTATTGTAAAACTATAAGTACTTACATTGAATTACATTGTTCATGTCATATTA
>JAVFBW010126335.1:0-14254 GCA_034783835.1 Mopalia ciliata
GCAAAGTCTTAATTTTGTTTCTGTATGTTAATTTGAAAACTTCTTATGGAATTCGAATCAAACTTAGTAATAGTGTTCCATGTGACGAGACATCACTTGGGATTGATTTTGGCGTGCGTTGACATACAGGTGGCGCCACCTGGTGGCAAAGTCTAAATTTCGTTTCTGTATGTTTACTTAAAAACTTCTGGTGTTATTCGAATCAAACTTTATATGATTGTTCCATGTGACAAGACATGGCTAGGGATTAGTTTTGGCATATGTTGACTACAGGTGGCGCCACCTGGGGCAAAGTCTAAATTTCTGTTCTGTATATTAATTTGAAAACTTCTTGTGCAATTCAAATCTAACTAAGTGTGATTGTTCCATGTGACAAGACGTCACTTGGGATTAGTTTTCGCATATGTTGGACAACAGGTGGTCTAAATTTTGGTTCTGTATATTAATTTGAAAACTTTTTGTGCAATTCAAATCAAACTTAGTATGAGTGTTCCATGTGACAGGACGTCACTTGGGATTGATTTTGGAGTGTGTCAACTTACATGTGGCGCCTGTTGGTCTAAATTTGGTTTCTGTATGTTTACTTAAAAACTTCTGATGGAATTCAAATCAAACCGTATATGATTGTTCCATGTGACAAACCGTCAGTTGGGTTTAGTTCTGGCCTATATTGGACTACAGGTGGCGCCACCTGGTGGCAAAGCCTAAATTTTAGTTCTGTATGTTAATTTCAAAACTTCTTGTGGAATTCGAATCAAACTTAGTTGGTACATGTGTTCCATTTGGCAAGACAGAGTTAAGATATTCCACATGTCAAGATGCCCTGTAGGATTTTGTTTGGTGTATTATTGTCTAGAAATGCTGTCACCTGGTGGATTCTATTCAAACCTGATTTTAATATTCCATGTGACAAGATTTCTTCAGGCGTATATTGCGACTCACTTGAGCTCTTGGTTACATTTGAATCCGTAGAAATGTATAAGAAAACATTGCTATATGCCTACAGCAACAAAAGAAATGTTTTGCGAAACAAGCGAGCCATTTATTTATACGGCCACTCCTTGCCCGACCGTCGATAGACAGGTGCTAACGACATGCCGGAACATCCTTTCGACACTTTCCGTACCGGTACAGTTATCTCGGAGGTGAATAGAAGCAATAATATTACACGAAAACGTGTACTGTTAACCGCCGGATATTTTGTGTGTATGCGAGGAATTCAATCAAAGTACTCAGGGGATTTGTACCAAAACAACACATTAAACAAGGCCCTTTCTCGGGTAAAATTGCATTTAAACAAAACACTGTTCCTTTTTATGTATGCCCTCTTGCAAATAATTCAAATTTCGTCCGCTGTAAGTATTTTGATAACAATATAGCCCCAATGACGTCATCATATCAACACATGTATGTCATGTATGTCCGATTCTGAAGTCCCCACAATATATCTCCGGGAAAATAGAGACACTTCGATCTGAATCATGGGAGACAACTTCATCCTAGATTGCGCGAAATTGGCTTACTGCAAAATCTAAGGTATGAAGCTCTGGGCAAATAAAAGCCATTCCCACTGAATCATGGCCGACAATTTCAACCTGACAGTGTTCGGTGTAAACAAGGAGATGTTCGATATGTTTCTTTATATCATATGTAAATTAACATGTATTGCGGAACTATTTAATGACAAACCAGCATTTTTTACAATTGTTTGTTGGTGTTGTATTTGCTATTGTTGTTGATGTTGTGTTTGTTTATTTGTTTTTTTAATAACATAGTGTCTGCATGCCGTTTATTTCATTCCATGTATTTATTTATCTGTAGAGCTGAAGCCGTGTCCAATTGTCGCTGCGGAGAATGCAAAATGCCAGGCATACCTGGAAGAAGCTGTTAACCTTACAATACACAAAGAGGACAAAATCTCCCCGAAAAAGGAACTGAAAAGATTAAAACGGAAGCGCAAAGAGAACAAATTAGACAGGGAGGATATTTGCAAAGAACAGTCTTTACCAAACACAGACTTGCCTGTTGTCGCTCCTATTGTCATTAAAACTGAAACATTTATTCGGTTGGAAGAGGGGCCTCAAGTCGTTCCTTCAAACGGTCAACTAGAGCAGGCCCCACAGACCCCACCTTCTGATCTCCCTACCACCCCACCCGTTTTCCCACTGAATGAAAACCAAATTGAATCTCCACCACCGAACAAAGCATTAAGACGCCCAGGGAGAAGACCAGGGCAACGTAAGTTAAACATACAAACCTAGGCCTGTTACTATTTTTACTATTCCAAGCTATTGTTGTGGTAGATGATCTCCTGTTGAACATAAAATGATTATTAACCAAAAGATTCATCCTACAATCTTATTATATACCAGTTTTGAGAATGTACATCTTTGTTCGATTGATTGGTGTTGTAGCCACTCTCATTAGTCGTTCATTTACCTCAAACAGCTTTGCATTGCTGTCGTTGGATTGTAAACCTGGAAGAACCCTGTTTAAATCACTCAACGATTTCCCCTGAGTCGGAATAAGGCGTAAGCTTCCACTTTATACATTAAACTATTTTGCAGTCACCAAGTGTCTTCTGGCTTGGTAACGCAGACTTAAACATGGAGATCGTCGACACTCACCACCAATGTCATTCCAGTTCTAGCCTACTCCAAATGTAACGAAAAGTCCATCTGTTTCGAAATATGTAAATTTGTTCAAAATAAACATGAATATATTATAATGTTAATTATAGAGTTTAAGAATTCAGTTTGTTAGACAAGGTCGAAGGGTTGACTAGAACTATTTTATTACAAGTGACAGCATGTGGGGTTTATTGATGGACACTTGTAGTTCAATGCAAACTGTAAAAAGCATCAGGGTGACATTTACATTGTCTATCTATTCGTCGCCTACTGTCTTTTGTGTTCGGCAAATTACAACACTAACAACTGACGATTTAGGCTTAGAGTTTTTTTAATCTCAATCTTCTGAATTTTCAAAACTAAGAGACTATCTGTCCTCACCTAGGCAGTGAAAGTATAGTGAGACTGCAACCTCATGATCTGCCCCGAGAGGCCCCTAGCTAACACTAGACTCTTTTGTTTATAGCAAAGCAAATCTCATAAATTATACTAGTAATAATATTACAGTTGATGCTTTGGCTGTCTTTTTAACTATGAACAAATTTCTCTGTTTGCAGCCTCTCGCGTCTATCACTTGTGGGAATTCCTTCGTGACTTGTTATTGAATGAAATCTATTGCCCCAGTCATATACACTGGATCGATAAGTTGAATGGCGTCTTCAGGATCGCCAAATCTGAGGACGTAGCCAAATTGTGGGGACAAAGAAAACGGACCAAGAGAAACATGACCTACGAGAAAATGAGCAGAGCTATCAGGTAACTACTACATCAAAGTCTCTGTAGGATCTCGCCAAAGGTTTTAAATTTCGTTACATTTAGGGTATAATTTAGTTATTACATCTGTTGTTAGCCAAATCAAAATCTTACTCATCTTGTTGATGTTTTTTGTATTGTTGTTGTTGTTGTTGTTGTTGTTGTATTAGCTCTGCTTCCTGATTTCTATTAGACTAGCGTTAAATTCGACCAAAGCACAAGAGTCTGGTAGCAATGCAGCATAGAAATTTAAAAAACGAATGGCCGCCATATGTACTGGTTATCTTAACACTTTTTAACTTCAACAAATAAACCCCAAAACTTTTAATAAATACATAGTTTAATTCATGTTTGAAATATTTTTTAATATAACCTTATGAGACAACCAACTGTAGAATACCCGGACCATACGGCGGCCATTTGTTTTTTTTATTTTTAATTCGTAAAATGCGTCACTATTGGCTCTGCCTCAAAATGTCGAGTCGTCTCTATACAAAAAATGTTTTTGTGTATTGTTATGAAACAAACACTGTAACGTGTTAATGAGGCTATTGTGGTGTTTAGGGTACCTAGTCATTTAAACCATATGTTTCCTTTTGACTGACGTAAAGTTATCGTATTTCAATTCAACAATAGGCTTCACTACTGCTGTGGGACAAAAGGCATTACGGATATAATATTTAGTATCGCCGACCCAAACTTCCGATGGAATTGAAAACATATTTTAAAATACTACATCTACTGTAAAATAATGTACAAGAAAATTATGAAAGCATCAAAATAACGATATTTATTTTCTTTAGGTTTTCCAGAGCCGCCGGCTATTTTGGTAACCTGCCAAAGGATGGAGATTATCCAAAGAAACTATGCTTTAAATTTGGACCTCGTTGTCAAGATTGGATCGTCCACTCAGCATCTGAAGACATTCCAATTCGTGCGCCAAGAGAGGAAACAAAAGTGCCGAAGACATCGAAAAACAGTCAAAATGACAAACAATTTCCTTTGAAGAAACGGAAATACAACTTTACGACGTGAAAAATGTGGGGATTGCATTGACAAAATCATGCAAACTAAAAAGATGAACTACAGAAAAGGAAACGCCGGTATTTGATCAAAGTTAAATTTCAAACGAATAAGGAAACGTTTATGCTAAGTCATTACAGTTACCAAATTGTAATGCTTATGTTGTAGAAAGAAATATATGCAACTATGCAACCAACCTTTACGTCTTTGTTCGATGGACACAGGATCAGTTGCCATTGGTTACAATTTTCGTCGGAAGGATTGTCGTCTAGGCAACTGTTTCTCACAGCAGTTGAAGCAATCGTATTCTCGCGAGAGTTTGTATAGTGGAAGAGACTAAGACAACTTCCGTAGGCTATTGCAGATCGCGCATTAATTCCGCCAATTTTCGAAGCGGCGAATGCCACAGACCTGCAAATAAAAAGAGTGCAAAACAAGATTGCACGGGTGAATGTTAAGAGTCATGGTCTCGACATAGGAAGTAGAATCGACTATATTTTAGAATGCAATTGAAGCTGTATGAAGTAATTGTCAGTTGCTAAAGCAATTGTCGTTGGAGCAAATATGGGACAAAACATTTTGTAACCATAAAGAAACATCTAGCTTTCCAAAGCAGACTGCAACTTTGAGATAAGTCTGCGCCATCATGTTCTTTCTAGGAAGTCACAAAACGGAGCTCTACCTTTAGCCACACTTACGAACAAATCCAGCTGATTAAAAAATTTGCAAATATGTTATGTGGGTCAAGATACATGGAACTATTTTTTGATTCATGTATAATTTAATTTGTTAATATCTATAAAAAGGAATTGTGTTGATCTTCAGCAGAATAATAGCACAGCATAGTCCCGGTGTATCTATGCATCTGTGATTTGCCTGACGACAACCGCACAATTTACCGTTATTTACCGAATATCACTACTTTCAAAATGGTCCTGGTTTATGACCGAGCTGTTTATAGGTAAGGCATATAGGTAAGACGGCGACGGTTTTAATCAACTGTGACAAAGCTCATGTTGTACTACTAGGTTTTATATGTTTTCTTTATTTTTACTCTTTGAAAAGTTACTTTGAAAAAAAAAACTAGCCACCATGGTAAGCGCATGGCAGTGAGTTCGTTTGTTTGATTGGGGTTAATGTTGTATTCAAGTGCATTTTACGTTTATGACGATGGAGTGTCCACTTCACACTGTTCCTTGCTTAAATACGGTGGGAAACCTGAATGAAACCTCGAAGAAACCACCCTTGCGATAACCGAGTCCACAGCATGTGACTCTCACAAAAAGGGTAACGTGAGGTGGACGAACGGACTCGAACCTGAGAACAGTATATCAGTAGATGAATACGTTAACCACTGAATCCCAGCGGTGGGCTTCAGTACTTTTGTACTTTTAGCTGAATTCGAACTTCATATAGACCTAAGTCTGTTAAGTTCAAACTTAAAGCATTATGGGGTAGATGGAGGGTAGCTCAGCTGAGAAAACTTTTTAGTATTCTGCTTTGTAATTTTGTTTGGAACCCTAAGTTTTTTCTGTGTTCTACTTAAGTTTCACACGGAAGGTAGGGAAATGACCCGGGTGTACTAAATCTTACTATAATCATTGTCGTAACTCAATAAATCCAGGGATCTCGTTCCTTTCACAAATATTTCTCACAGTCCCAGTCTCGTGATAACTAGATCTCTATCGCACTAACTCGCATGAGGTAACAAGGGTCTGGTTACACTGCTAATAAACACGACATCTACCGAAGCGCAGCTGGAAGATACTTTCGCTAGATATTGACCCCTGACTTTACTTTTCTAGTACCCGAACTTGTTCTTGTGACATCTAGCGTGATTGAACAGGTATATTATGTGTATAATTTGTATTTCCTGTTCGTCAATGCCTTTCTCGTTTCAAGGAAATAAAGTATCGTTCTTTCTATTTAGATGAAAATTAGAGCAGTTTAAAGTTTAACGGAATATTACGATATTAACTAGTTTCGGATCCGATTTGGTTCTTTTTTGAGGGAGTGTGAGCGGGTGTGTGTGTAGGGGAGGGGGAGAGGGCTACGCGTTAGAGGTATACATACGCCCTAGAGGGGTGTTGCGACCTGCCAATCTTACATATTCTAGGCCAATTTGTCGCATGCATTGTTTGTGCTTTCGAGAGACTGCGTTTCTACAATGGCGGGGAATACTGTTGACTTTCCTTTCTAAAACGATAACAATTAGATTAAGTGAAAACATTTTTGCGATGATTAAATGACTAAAAAAAACAGAAGAATTCTATTAATATGAAACAGTAGCTGGAATAATCTCTAGAATCCCACCATGGGGACACACTTTGAACCTCTTTGAATCTCTGCTGTTATTTTCTAATGAATTTGATGCTGTGCAAACCATGGTAATTTGTATTTTGTTTCATACTCATTGGTATTTTACTATTATACGGGAAAGGCCCTTAGAACTGTGCAACAACCATATATCACGAATGTCACTGGACATTATAACTGTTATTTAGTTATTCCCTCTGTTTGCCATTTTCGTATGATGTTAAGGTAAAATTATTATTTAGAACATAACATGTTATTAATTAATTTGTGCCGGAGAAAATTTAGCCAAAGCTAGCCGGACTCTTTTGCCTTCCGATTACAAATGTAAGCTTACATGAAAAACATGTCGGCTGTAGTTCCGTACCATCGGCGCCGGGAATGACGTCCATAACTCTCAGTCAATCAGTAGCGACCATTCGTTATGTCTTCCCATGGAGTTTCGTGGCGGAGCCCGACTCCTCGCCAATGTTAAAGAAATTTCAAGCTGCTTAGTGGGTCAATATTAAATATAACAAATTTGTAATTTTAAAGATAATTTAACTTGTGGCAGCGTTTAAAAATAATTCCATTGATTTGCAGCTGTGGGCAGTAACCTAGTCCAAGTGCATTTATACTGCCGTAATTTGCCCTTCTGACAACATCACAATTTACTGTAATTAAGCGAATATAACTATGCAACATGGTTCTTGTTTATAACCAAGCCGATTTTACTCTATATCATGTGGATATTAAGAGGGCGATGGGTTTAATCAAATGTAAAATTAAAACTGACGTCAATCAAATTCGAAGAATCATGAGAATGTTTCCACTTGAACAGTTCTCACAAGAATTACGAGAATGTTTCCACTTGAACAGTTCTCACAAGAATCATGAGAATGTTTCCATTTGAACAGTTCTCACAAGAATCATGTAAATGTTCCCACTTGAACAGTTTCACAAGAATCATGAGAATGTTCCACTTGAACTGTTCTCACAAGAATCATGAGAATGTTTCCACTTGAACAGTTCTCACAAGAATCATGAGAATGTTTCCACTTGAACAGTTCTCACAAGAATCATGTGAATGTTTCCACTTGAACAGTTCTCACAAGAATCATGAGAATGTTTCCACTTGAACAGTTCTCATAAGGATCATGAAAATGTTTCCATTTGAACAGTTCTCACAAGAATCATTAGAATGTTTCCGCTAGAACAGTTCTCACAAGAATCATGAGAATGTTCCACTTGAACAGTTCTCACAATAATCATGAGAATGTTTCCACTTGAACAGTTCTCGCAAGAATCACGTGACTGTTTCCACTTGAACAGTTCTCACAAGAATCGTGAGAATGTTTCCACTTGAACAGTTCTCACAAGAATTATGAGAATGTTTCCACTTGAACAGTTCTCACAAGAATCATGAGAATGTTTCGACCTGAACAGTTCTCGCAAGAATCACGTGACTGTTTCCACTTGAACAGTTCTCACAAGAATCGTGAGAATATTTCCACTTGAACAGTTCTCACAAGAATCATGAGAATGTTTCGACCTGAACAGTTTTCACAAGAATCATGAGAATGTTTCCACTTGGACAGTTCTCACAAGAATCATGAGAATGTTTCCACTTGAACTGTTCTCACGAACACTTGCGGAAAGACATTTAGCTTCTGGTTTTCCATCTCTGGTTTTATTTAAACACACCCTAAACCGATAGTCAAACACAACACATCGGTATAAAAATCTAGCGAATATCATGTACTTCAAAGGATTTTGATTGGTTACTGTACAAATCTCGTGGTTGGCCATGGTTCCTCTCTTTGAATCCCGAAAGTCTTCTCAACTTCGAGGTAGGCCGGACCAGTTAGATTTAGGTATATGTCGATGAACCGCTTGCTTATTTGTAAATTAATAATGCGAAATCTGATACGTATTACTTCCAGCCAAAACAAGAAAAAATCAGCAAATTAGTATAAAACAGTGTACTGGTTGTCGCTCCCATTTCCAGATTATTCGTGTTTCTGTCATGTGACACCGACTACCTTTTCAGTGACTACCTTGCCATCCGCGGGAAATCAATAACCTTTTACCAGCGGATATCAGTGGTTTAAAGCCTTACATGAACGTTGGCGCAGTAAATATATAGGCAATTCAGATTAGTATGCAAAATTATTTTAAAGAATCATGTCAGATAATGTTAAAGTAATTATTTTAATATTGTCAAATTGAAATTATACTTTATAGAGTAATTTCTAAATATGTTTTATGTAAATTCTAACTGTGCCAATTTGTTAAATAAGATAAAGTATGCATCTGAGAAAATATGTTATTGTTGAAATATATGAAGAATCGGTTGGAATTATTTTTGTATTTATAACTTTACACAATGTTCAAGAAATGATTTGTCTGTTTGAGATTTTGATTATTTACTTCTAATATAAGATATTTTTTCTCACTATCTCCTGTATTTGTCGTTTTTTTTATATAAATATAGAATGATCGGAAATGCCTTTTTGCAAAATCGGAAAACAACAACCAATCAAGCAAAATAGAACCCACCTGTGTTTTTTTAACGCATGCGATGGTTTAAACCGGTGGTATTTGGTAATCTAAACATAGATGCAATCGCCGCCGTCAAAAATTTGTCATCGAAGTAATTGGATGTTTATGTACCACTTTTTTTTTTTTTAATTTAGGCGATGATAGGCTTCCGAGAACAGATGTTTACCAGTTCCCTGGTCTAGAGTGTTTTTTACTGTAGAGAAAGAAAAGTGCGAATGACTCAAGCAGCTGAACATATATAAATCGTATTGCCTTTATCCGCTGACAAAAGCTACGGTTTAACCCGGCGATGGTCTGAACAGAGTAACTGTCTTGTCGGAACATCCTTCGACACTTTCCGTACCGGTACAGTTATCTCGGATGTGAATGGAAGCAATAATACTACAGAAAAACCTGTAATGTTAACCGCCGGCTGTTTTGTCGCGCATGCGTCGTCATCCACCAAAGTACTCCGCGGATTTATACCAAAAAAACACACCGAACAAGCCCGTTTCTCGACTAAAATAACATTTTAACAAAACACTTAACCTTTTTTACATATGACTTGTTGCAAACAATTAAAATGTCGTCCGCTGTAAGTATTTTACTAATCATGTAGCTCCAATGACATCATCATATCTTCACAAGGATAGCCTTCAGACGTAAACAAAAAACACGTGGATAACTCAGTCTGATGAAAGCAAATCGGTTTCGAACATAGCCATTGACCTATATATAACTCAAATGTGTCTCCAAACAGCGAAGAGCGATGTAGCTCATGAATATTCAATATCGGCCGGACCTTGCACTGAGCATTACGTCGGAGGTTATTTAAGGTACGGAAATGGCCGAGGATGTTCAGACATGACATAATACTACAAGAAAACCTGTAATATTACCCGTCGGATGTTTTGTCGCGAATGCGTCGAAATCAACCAAAGTACTCCGCGCATATTTGTATTATAAAAATCCACATCAAACTAGCTCTGCCATGCTTGCAATTTCCGTTGTAGTTTGAGATTTTGTGTGCACCCGATTCTCATGAGCCTTTGTCGGCGAAGCAGATTCTGACCTTGTGACTTTACCGGATGACAAATGCTGTAAACGAACAAAGGCGCATTGGAATTGGTAACACCATCATGGCATGAGCTGGTTGTTAGAGAAAGTTTTGGACTTTATACAGGCGAAAAAAATTATGATTGCAGGTAAGGAGATTTAAAATGAATGCTTTAGGTATATCGACAGACGGTTTTCAAGTTGATTCCATTTAAAAAGATTTAACTTTCTGTTTAGTTTGGATAAAAAATCTCAATCTGCAAGACATTTTTGTGATGAAGCTGTACCGTCAGTATTACATACGCCATATCATGACGGTACCTGAATCTACATCAAACAAGCCTGTGTCTTGGCTAAAATGTAATTTAAACAAAACACTGTACCTTTTTCATGTGTGGCTTGTAGCAAATATTTCAAATTTCATCCGCTGCAAGTATTTTTAACATAATGCAGCTTCACTCACGTCATCATATCAACGCAAGAATAGCCTTCAGACGTAAACAATAAACACGTGGATAGGGTAAAGTAAATCTGTACGAGTTACTTCCCTTGAAATGAACAGCATTACGTGAAAGATTATTTAAGGTACGGAAGGTAAGGTCGTATTTTATATGACCATCGGATACATGCACGCACAATCAACAAACGCCATTTAAATAATAAACTTACAACACCAGCTCAGAAGAAAATTTGACAACTGCAGATTGTTTTTGCTGAATTTGGTGTTTACCATGGCGCGTGTTATCTGTTTTTTATTGGACAACTGAAACGGACTTTTCGTGAACCCCATGTAAGCTTGATCTTGTTGAACAGTAATAGTTAATATAGAGACAAACGAAACACCGAGAGAGTTTTTGCGATCTGATTTTAATTAGATTACAAAGCGTTTACCACCAATTCATATTAAGAAAAAATAAAAAATAATTATTTTTAACAGCTCTTATTTCTCCCAAAGAGACGATATAATTTACAGCGGTCTAAAATAGTGTAAATCTTGTTTTAATTATTATGGTGATCTCCAGTTACTGCTAGATGCGAATATGTATCTTATAAACTATACAGTAAATAAAGATACGACGTACAGCACCTAGGAAAACTTCAGAAATAAGGCCTGCCTCTGAATACCATATAGCGTTGAATTTGCATGACCTGATTACCGCGGAAAACATTTTTAACCGCCTTTGGTACTGCTGAGAATTATTGATGTTTATATGAAAATGTGCAACGTGTGGCTGTTTTATATGGATCGGCCCAACCCAAAAGTGTCTAGGGAAGAAAATGAGATGGTTTATGTCAGAGTAAAGCCATGCAATTTTTATATATTGGAAGATAAAGTGCCGCATCATGGTATCATTCATCTTCCCTAGCCAAGACTTTTATTCCCAGCTACTCTGCATTACAACCCTTGGCGGATTATTCGCATATAATCTGACTCAGTTTCCAAGCGATTGATTGAATGCGAAGGAACTTCTACGCATCCAATCAGATGTTGTGTTACGAGAGGACCCTGCTAGTAAAAATCACAGCGATAGTCAATAATGAAATTGAGAAGTGTTATCGAAAAAAGATTATGCTCGGGATATTCAACCATCTTAATGAGAGTACTGCTTATGTAAATGTGCCCACCCCTACAGATATCAACTCTTAATATATACGCTAATAGTGCTTTACAGAGTTAAACAAATTGTCAAAACTAGAGTATCAACATTCAACATATGTTATTTGTATCTGTTTGTATGTGATTTGTTGGCCAGGGGTTGTAATGCAGAGTAGCTCTGAATAAAACTCTTGACTAGAAAAGATGGGGATCATTCTGGTATTTCTAAAGGTTAGAAAGCTTCAAGTACCATAACTACATACGACTATCTCGTTTTCCGTTAGACTTATATAGGGTTCGTTGGTTTTTGAAAAAAGTTTGGAAATTTGTGAGAGGACCTGGAAAACCATATTTTCTTAAAAAGACTAGGGAAAAGTTATGGAAATTCATTTGCATGCTATCAAAAATGAAATAGTACCAAAAAAATAAGCTAAAACACAGAAATGTCTTCCTCCGATTACCTAAATTATCTGTAGATAGTTATGGAAATTTTGGTTTTGCAAAAGTTATGGAAAACCATGAAACTCAACCTGTACGAACTATGCTTTACAGTAAATTCGAGCATTTCCGTGTGCGCTGATGTATGCAATGTCACTTCCATACACTTTTAGTATTAAACGCCGTTGACCTTCCCGTCTATACGGCGAAGGTTTTATGCAAAAAGTTGCTTACGTGGCTTAGAATAAACAGTCTGTATCGAACTGTCGCCGCTCAGAATCCAGATTTTTTTTTAAAGCAGCGACCCATATTCGTAACTGATTTAACAACAAGTTTTAAAGCAAAACGTGTAAAGATTTCTTTCTGTTTTAATGTGAATTTATCATGGAACGCACTACAGTCATCGTTTAAGTGAACACTCAGTCGATATCTTGTGTTCTGTTTTGTTGTGTGAAGAGGAAGGCTATGGGACATTATTGTGGCATTAACAGACCTGTTTACATTGGATTAAATTGATTTTTTTAACACGACCCTTGCATCAGCCTTTACCCAATCTAATTAAAATCAAATGTCAAAAACGCTCCTCGTGTCTTGTTTGTCTCTATATGGTCAATAAAACAACGAACGAAACACGGGGGGCGGGGGGCGTTTTGGGGATCGGGTTTTAATTAGATTGAACCTTTACGTTACATAATATTCATATATCTACTTACCGTTTTGGCTTTTAAAACATTCATGAAAGCCACTCTATTTAACTCAGATGGTTCTTTTCTTTAGAATGAAGGACATCCACATCCGATGGTATTATAATACATAGGCAGTAGACTACCATTACCTCAGTAACGCGAGCCGAACGAACAAAACCAAAGCTATCTAAAGCATTGTTACATTCGGATCGAGTCATTGGGCAGTGGCTCTTGAAGACATTTCCACCGGTATTTCTCTTGTGCGTTCCAGGCGACCTGACGCTCTTATAGTATACGCCAAACAAAAATGCAACTTCCAGTTGCAATCGTTTCATATTCCTGGAATAATCTGAAATCTAAAGCTGTTACACCAAATAAAGACTAGAACTACCTGACTTGGGTTTAAACATAACGACCTAGACCTCCGTGATGTACAAGTGTATATACTGATAAATAACACCTGCTCATCTTCTCTGGGGTGGTGGGTTCGATTCAGGCTACCCAAGTGGGTATGTGGAAGGTCGTAGATATTGTGGATGCGTTTAACTTCCTCCTTCAATTATGTTGGTCAATGGTCCAAAATCGACTGATATAGTGTCGACTTTCAGCGGTTTCGGGTAAGTTTTGTGGGGACACAATTGAATCTCTGCTAGGATACATCGCCGTAATTAATACCAATAACATAAGAAACTAATGTGAGACGAAAAATCTACATGTGAATTTTATATTCCAACACCTCTGTGTTCTAATTGTAAGAAAACGTCCCTCAAAGAAATCATTATTTTTGCAATATGTAGGCCTTTTATATATTATTTGCTAAACCAATAACACCGATCTGTTACGAAACCTCTGTAAAGGATTCAGCTTATTGTTGTCACTCGATCCGTTTTATTTGTCTGGAACAACAGATCTTTTGTTGGGAATAAATTTAACCTAACCGTACTTCTTGGACGGTACAACTGTATACATACTAATCTACTCCATCTATATTTTATAGTATTATGTTTACCTTCTTTTTAACAATTCATTTCATACATTGCACGACTATTATAGTTATAAGACAGACGCGCTTCTTTTATAATAGCAATAATAACAAAAACTTTTTTAATTGAAGGTGGCAAATAGGCTCCGTCACCAGTTGTTGATCTTCCCTGATGCTCTCTACATACATACATACATACATACATACATACATACATACATACATACATACATACATACATACATACATACATACA
>JAVFBW010126346.1:0-14253 GCA_034783835.1 Mopalia ciliata
TTGAAATACACTGCCGTCATATAAGGAACTATATTATTTTATAATTGAGCTGGTGTCAATAATGTTGAAATACACTGCCGTCATAGAAGGAACTATATTATTTTATAATTGTGCTGGTGTCAATAATGTTGAAATACACTGCCGTCATATAAGGAACTATATTATTTTATAATTGAGCTGGTGTCAATAATGTTGAAATACACTGTCATCATATAAGTGAAATACTTCCAAAATCAGCGTAAAACATCAGTCAATCAACAGATCCATCCTGCAGAAAAATAAATTCATTCCTTTTTTCTATAAACCAATTCTTATAAGTAGTAAAATGGTGTTGATGCTGATGTTGTTGTTTATTGTAACAGGCCAGTTATTTATGAGAGCAAGGAAGCCGGAAGTTATTGTGTGCCATTTCCAGGGAGTGATCGTTCTGTTGTCAACCGATCTCAACGATACCTTTACGAAAATCAGAAACTCCGTCCGGTAAGAAAACAATAAACTGTACTCCAGTTTAGACTGATGAGCTGACCCTGTTCAAGGACTGTATGTTTCATCAAAGTTATACTGTCTTTAGTTTGCAAAGGAAGAACATAAATTTCCAATCTAAAAATGTTAGATGCACAAAAATTACAATTGAGAAAAGGTGATGCAGGTAGTTGCTTTATATATATCGGCATATACTGCCACCAGTCACAGTGGTTTTGAGGATCTACAGGGATGTTCATACAAAAACCCAGATCTTCCTAGGAAGATAGTGGGAGCTAGACATTGTCAGTACTGTACTAGAAGTACATCCAGTTCAACACAATAGCGATTGTCATTTTTATTTTCTTTATTTAAATTTTGTTTAAATTTAAATTTTTTTTAAATTTTATTATATTTAACAATCAGGAATTACACACCTGTATGTAACACCTGTATAAATTTACCCCCATATAAAAGGACCTATTTTTTAAAATTTCTTTTACATGTATGTATGTTACATTTGGTTTATCTAGTGACATTGAAAGTAATTGTCTTCACCTTTTGGATTGGCATGACATAATATGAGTGTATTGGTTTAAAGGTATGGGTTTTTTTAGTATATTATATACCAAATAAACCCTGAATTCCCCCTTAATAAAGATTTGAGATTATATGTATCCGTAACTATGATATTTTACAAGATTTTGATTATTTTTCTCTGCAGGTGCAATTTAATGCTTATTTCTGTCGTCAAAGCTACTTTGGTGCTCTGATGACCATTTTTGCTGGAGTACTGTTTGGAATTTTGGCTTCCTTCGGCCTTGGAAGAACACTTTTGTTGAAGGTTAGTTATCAGGAGTTGTTCCTTCTTTAAACCATTGGCTCTGGCCGACGTCTGTTTGTTCCAAGTGACTTCAGCATTTGAGTTTCATTTAATTTTCACCAGACGAAAAACGCTTGTGTATTGTTGCTAGTGTCAACGGTGAGATTTTCTTTTCTTGATCGAGTACATTGTTGTCATATGACTGGTGACTTCGGCTGTCATAGGTGTGGTTTTTGTGAAGTTTCCTCTTCATAGTTCACTGCTCTCTGGATAAGGGCAGTTTGTTTGAAGGTTAGCAATACTTTCTTCACTCAGCATTTGAGGAAAATTAACTTTCCGACATTATGGAAAACCTTCACATATTTGGTTGTGCTAGTGTCAATCATTGTTGTGAAATGAGTACAACATTAAACAACCTATCAATCATCATGGTCCACTGTATTTAAAGCGTGCAGTCTGTTGTCCTGTAAGTTTAATGTACTCCAGAGAATGATGTTTACAATTTACGTGCAATGTTTTCAATATTTTTCAGTTCCCGTCTATTTTCTCATTTGGGTTATTCACTCATGAAGGACCTTCTCAAAAACAGGTACTTATTATTTTAGAAAGCAAATTGGACAACAAATAAAAAGTATAAAATTTTTAGATGATGTTTGAACAGGTGTTTAAAATTTGTGTTCCAACAGAAAATAAATGTATTTGTAGTATTAGTTCTGTCTAACTTCTAAAGGTCCTTCAAACCACATCGGCTGTACAGTCTTTAACTTTGCCGATCAGTAACAGTTTTACCACGTTATAGCTGATTTACTCAGTAATAGCAGATTAGCTCTAGCAGCATCTAATCAGGTGCAGGTTTGACTGACCTGACCAGGCATGTGACTGGCTTAGGCCCAGTTGCAGAATCCTGTGAACTGGAAGCCTCCAGCAGTACAAAGTTCTACCCACCTGGGCCCAGTAACTCAAAGTGCCATTAAATTTAAAATGCTGATAATAGCCTGTGAGGTCTACTTGATAAGCTAGATGCTTAGGCGGAGGTGTATCCACCCGTCCTTTTGACACATTGAATTGAACAATTGCCTCATTTGGACAGTTTGCTTAAAAAGAAACTTTAACATGCAGGAGATAGGGGAAACTGTAAAAACTGGACACCCAGTTACTTAAAAACTGAAACCCCTGCAGAATACTCCCTCGGCTTCCTCGGTCGATCGTAAGAGGCGAGATAAGAGGTTGCTTTCTGTTGCCCTGTTGTTCGCAGAGCTAAAGGGTAATGGGAAGCAGATTTGTTTGTGATGTTCTGTATTTTGTCCGTCGTCAAATAAGTGAAATACCCTTCAGTACGACGTTAAACACCAATCAAACAAACAAACAAATCCATCTCATATTAGACCGACACTGCCATAAGAATGCTGTATTTAATAAAGTCTACACCACAGTCAAACAACTAAGTCATGAGTATATCGTGAAGTTACAATAAAATGAATAAGCTTCATTTATCTGCCTCGTAAGAAAACCAAAGTCACATGAATGTCTGCCTAATCCTTTGTTTTTATTCTCGTTTAGACCGTGCTTAGTTATTTTTTTGTGGGGTTTTGGGAAAGAAAACCGTGATTTAAGTTCAATCATCCTGTAAGAGTCAGGGAACTAATAGCAGTGAACATTTGTTAACCCAGTCTGAGCCCTGATCTAAAGCTATTTGTCTTAGTCTGTTGTTGAACCGAGACGAGAACCGGGCAGGGCATTACAAGACAGGAATTGCTCTTTTCATGTATAAAAAGACAAAGATGAAATATCTTGGTATATAACAGGGTTTATTAACAGTCACTGGCCCCGTAAAATCAATGAGTGTGGCGATGGTATGTCTGATCCCTTTGTCATATGAGGGAAATAAACACACCATTTAACCCGTGACAAATTAGAGCCTCCACTGTGTAGTATCAAAGCGCTGACCAGACAGTCAGTATTTCTAAACCATCATTATAACATCTTTATTTACATTAAAATCCAAATACAAGTATTGCTTTACATTTGTACAGCCCAGAAATAATGAATGTGGCTATTATCCTTGGACAACAAGCTCGTAACTATAAAAGCTTGGAAACAGGAACGTTTCTCATACATTGGTATCATTGTAAGCAACTTGTTGTAACTTATATGCCTCAAAAGATGATTCATAAATTCAGACTGTGTCATGCCACAAATAAAGGGGCAGTAAATTAGTTTGACAAAAAAAATTTAGAATCAGATATTTAGGGGATGGGTTAGACAACAGCTTATATGTTTTATTGTTACTGCAATTCCCCTTAAATTTTGTTTATGAATAATTATTACAATTTGAAAGAAGTGAAAGTATAATATGAACACTGTGCGGTTAAGATGCATCCTTAGAAGATTAGCAAATTTGTTTTATAAATCTCTTTAGTCATTATTAGATATCATGTGATACCCTTATGCATAGTATTAGCCAGAAATCAAGAAGAGGGTGTCTCAAATCACCATTTTTACAGAAACAGAGTGTCTCATTTAACTGTTCTCCTATCTTCCCCGTGTTAAATTTGACTGAAGCAGGATGTCTCAAATGGCTTCTTGGGTGTCTCAAAGACACTGAAACACCCCTCTGGCTAACACTATACCTTCATGGTTAAGCTTTTGTCACTTAAAGATTATTCACCGAAGTGTATTTGACAAATGCGCAGCAATCATTACCATGTTATAAAAAAGCCAGTATTTCTTCTGTCCATTACTCTCTTAGCAGTTTTTTGTTTTGTATTTCCGCAAGACTTTAGTAGTGAGGCAATTTTGATAATTAATTTGTTTTGAGGAGTATTGGGATTATGTCTGAGGGATAATGATATTGCTGCCTAAGCTTTGTGTCTGGGATATGTGGTTTTATTAGATTCATGAAAATAGAACAGCCACTAATAAGGTGTCAGATCTGCACATATCATGGGAGAGGAACACGGCTGATTGATGGACAAGTCCTCATACAAATCAATTATGCAATAGAAAAATATCACCCCAAAGTGGGGTTTCCATTGTAACTTAAATGAAGCACATCTGGGATCTGTGTGTACAGAATTCTGATAAAGACCCAATTATATAATAATCTATGAAGAGTAGATGCAGGCGATTTGTTAGTCATATTGTAAACTTAACAGGGATTGCCACTACATGTATAATACTGCAACCCTATTTTATTAAGACCACAACAATATTTCAATAAGACTACAACAATAATATAAGAATAATATTGCAACTATATTGAACTAAAACTGTAACAGTAAAATAATCATACCACAACATAATATGCAACAAAAATATGATGACATTGCAACAATTATACTATTATGATGCCTAAATAATATTGCAACAGTTCTATAAAAAGTGGAACAATAATGAAGGTACAATAATACTACAGCTAAAACAATGACTTCAAATCATATACACCCTCTATTTGATATTTTATTTTTGTTAAAGCCTGGGATCACATAAGGGTAATTTTTCCACCAGTAATTTTTAGCTGAAGAAATTTGCTCTTAGCCCTAAACAACCTTGGCAAATTTTACAGGGAAAGAATTGACTTCCTTAGTTGCTTGTGTCTGACATGTTTGATAAATTCCTTGTATTGGCAGAGAAACTCACCTCGTCTGTCCTTAATTCAGAAGTGGTGGCATTTTTTCTAGGTACTGTTAATCGATATGGGGGTTCAGAAAGGGCTAAAATTAAAAACCTAGACACTATTTACTTGATGGTTTGTCATTCTATTTTAAGAGATAGTCTTTTAAGTCCCGGGGAATATTGAGGAACAGATACAATATTAAATTATATTAGGTTTAAATCATTTTTGAAAGAAGAATATTAAACATGAGGAGTAAGTTTCGCACCATATTCAGCTGCCGAGCATGGTGCTTGATTATATTCATCCCTTTACCCATGTTCCATATCCACATAACTAACATTAATATTCCCTTATAAGGGAAATCTGGCAATCTTTATGCCTCTTTGTAATTACTGTTCATCAGTTTTTCTTATAAATGTTGCCTTCTTAAAATCCCTAAAATTTTAATGATAACGAGTTCCAAGACCTCGTTTTCCTTATTTCACTTCTGTACATTAAGAAATTCATAGCACCTAACAGTTCTTGGCCTCTTTTTGAAATTTTTTACTAATGAGATGGCTATATATTGTGATTTTGGTTGCATGTGGCCCAATTTATGCAGCAAATTGCAAATTAACACTCATTCTGTGAAAAATAAAATATTCTTTGACATTCTAAAAAAAAATCGCCTCCTGTTTCTCAGGCTTAGAGGATTGTACATCTGCAAAATTTGTGATGTAAAAATACGGTCAGCTAAGTTGTCCTAGAATTTTTGTGAAACCTTAATCCAAAGCTGATCATTATTATATAATAAACAACAGTTGTTTATGAAATTACCAATAACATGATGTGATGTGGAATGTTAAAGTCTGGGGCCAGATGCTTAAAGCGCTATAAAATTTAATCTGTTTTACATCACATCACATCATGTTAATGACTTATCTCTAATCCTATATTGGTAATTTTATCCGCTCTTGGATGACCTTGTGCCATGTTGAAGGGGTATCTCTTAACGCTATTAATAATTTAATCTGGTGTTCCCTAAATTTTTCATACATTGTGAGCATATTGATATTTAGATGAAAACCAAAACAATGTTATTGTTGCAAAATTAAGCTCTGGGTAAGAACAGTTTCTTCTGAGCCATCATTTTGTCTTTGCTTTTAACGGAAATAGTTGTCAACAGCGCAAACCCTTGCCATTTTAAAGTTGTGTTTAATTTAGTTGAGCCACCATAAATCACCTCAAATTCGCTTGTAAAATTTCCGTTTTGAAAGCAATATAAATGACTTGGAATTTGAGTCTGAGAGGTAGAAGATGAATTTTTCAGTTAGAAAGCATCAATATTTGTCAAAAAACAGAAATTTGTTTGATTTCATGTATGGCGTAATATTGTCACAACAAGCCAAAAAATGTAAGATTTGTCATGGAGGAAATTTGACGTGATGTAGGATACTTGTAATGTTGTTCGTGAACAATAATTCAAATCTAATTTAAATACCCTAGAGTACTGTTTTAAGTTCGAATCAATCAATTAAATATTTAGGTCAATCATTTTCAAAATCTGCTAAAACCATAAACTTGTGTTATGATTTATAGATATATTTGTTTGACTTGATCAAATGCCATACATATTATACTGGTTAGCTAGTGAGGTCTTTGATTCATCATGCATTGGTGCTGTCCGAGCAAAGCTGATTGGTTTTTGTGTAGACCTATTATATATTATTATACCATGACAAGCATTACTGATGGGGCCTAACTCTAAGAATTATGGGTTTGATTTCTGATTGGGTTTTAACACAAACAATTTTCTGAACAACAGTCTGTACTAAGTTTTTTTTGTTTGTTTGATTGGGGTTTAACATTGTACTCTATGATATTTCACTCATATACTGTATGAACTAAGAAAATGTTATCCCGAAATAATTAAAATACTCATAAAATTCCTTTTCAAAAACACACAAAAAACTTTGTTTAAGTATGCCATGTGTCGTATAATAAAGTGTTACTCTTATATCTTATCTCTCTTGTTACATGTAATTGTGTGATGTCACTCATATACTGTACTAACTAAGAAAGAGTTATCCCAAAATAATAAAAATACTGATAAAATTCTTTTTCAAAAAGACACAAAAAAACTTGGTGTAAGTATGCCATGTTTTGTATAATAAAGTGTTACTCTTATCTATCTTGTTACATGTAATCGTGTGATGTCACTCATATACTGTACTAACTAAGATATAGTGTTAGCCCAAAATAATAAAAATACTGATAAAATTCCCTTTTTAAAAGACACAAAAAACTTTGTTTAAGTACCCTATAACTTTTTGAAGCCGGGACACTCTAATTTCTAGGACAGGCCACAGAAATAACATGTACAGTAAAACCCCCTGTGGTAAAGCCTATTTCTTTGTCCCAACTGCTAGAAGTTATAAGGTATGCCATATTTTGTATTATTAAGTGTAACTCTTCTATTGTTTCCATTATGTATTGGGCTAGCATTTCATAAGACAGTAATTGAAACTCCATGACAGATGAACAAGTCATAGTTGTAAGCTTAGTGCTATACTGATTGATACAATGATGAAACTGCATTACGATTAACACGTGCTCACAGACAATGGTTACAGTTTCCCTGAGGTTACATTAACTACTTGTTACCATAGTTTACATCATCAAACATTTAATATCACCTGCAGTTTACCTGTTTTTGATTAAACTCGTCATTGGGTCTTACCTGGCATAATGATTTATGCTCATTTAATACCTAACTGTCAATCAATTTATGTACAATTTATATGCTTTATGCTGAGATATGCACAACACTTATACATCATATCCTACTTTTTTCTCCACTAATTTATCATCTAACAAAAAAAATTATTATTTATATATCTGCTATGATTGTAATTTTTTTCACAATTTATGATAATTTTTATTTCACATCCATATGTTGCAGTTCATTTCAAAGCCAAAATCTTTGTCAAAACAATTTCTCCTTTTTACACTATGTCTTTATAATAAACTATTTCGTATTCACCCATAATAGTTACATGTATATATTACATTCCAACTGGCTAATAACCATATTGTATAGACTTCATTTATATTATGATCTAATATAATAACTATATCTATAATATTTATATGTACAGGAGTCACCAGAAGTGAATTAAAAGCACCAGTTTTGTTCAAATCTGTAGTCTATTATTATCACACTGAGAAACCAAATTCCAATTTCTCAACACCTTTTGTATATACATACGGCTCTTCACTCCAGCTTACAATACATGTATGTATGTAAAATTGAACTGTTTGGATTTTCACAAGGCCCCTTTTGACTAATACATGTTTATATATAATTTATAATTTCTAAGGTTATGTATGTATATATGTACATTTAAACTTATTTCAAAATTCAAGAAAAAAATTCTCATTAAAAATTCAGATGTTCCAAGTCATACAGAATTCATATTTTGCTATTGGAAAAATTTTCCAGGTAAAGCTTTCATTGATAATCCTAGACATTACTTGACACAGTAATTGGTACATGTATTTTATGTGTTATGTAGCATTATCACTTTAACCAGTATCACATTAATTTCTAATAAGTATCAAGTCTGTTATTGTACCATAAGTCTCTTAACTTGTGACGGTAAATTTTCTGCGGAGGTCCTATAGGAGTTTCTGAGGCCATGTCTTATGCCCATTCATAGCATCTCTCATTGTCTAACATACCGTTTTCTACGCGCTCCATGTCAAGTATTTACCCTCCAAAATAAAGAGCAATAAAACTATCATGGTCAAACAGGTGCTTTTGGATCATTCTCCTAGGCCCGGTCATTATTCCTTTTCATTGGCTAACATTCCTTTTATGCATGCTCATTGTCAGGTAATTGCCTCTCTGAATTGAAAGTCACTAACTGAGTCTTGTCTTTCACAAGTTTCTAGATCAGTGTCATAGGCTCTGTCATAATCCAACTCATTGTCTGACAAAACCATTTACCAAGGACTCCTTGTCAGATAATTGCCTCTCCGAATTAAAGGGCAGTAACTGAGTCCTGTCTTTCACAAGTTTCTACATCAGTGTCATAGGCTCTGTCATAATCCAACTCATTCTCTGACAAAACCATTTACCAGGGACTCCTTGTCGGATAATTGCCTCTCCGAATTAAAGGGCAGTAACTGAGTCCTGTCTTTCACAAGTTTCTGGATCAGTGTCATGGGCCCTGTCATAATCCCACTCATTGTCAGACAAAACTGTTTTCTAGGAACTCCTTGTCAGGTAATTGCCCCTCTGAATTGAAGAGCAAAGAACAATCATGGTCAAACAGGTGTTTCTGGATCCGTGTCATAGGCCCGATCATAGGCCCGGTCATAGTCCCTCTCATTCTCTAACATACCATTTCCTACGGGCTCATGGTCAGGTAATTTCCTCTCGGAATTGAAGAGCAATAAAAAGAGCCTGATAAGCAACTCCACTAACTCCATTATGGTGAGAACAGATATGCCCATCCACAAGCCCAAAGTACCTCCAATGTCCGCGAACAGATCTGCTAGTTCATAGGCTGGCATCTGCTTAAACTCAATCACACTCAGATCCTCCAGATAGACGTTTAATCGAACAAGATTCTGGCGAATTAAATTAGATGCTCTGAGCTGCTTTTCTCTGTCCAGGTCTGGATTACTCACTTTTGTTCTATCTGCTTTTGTCAAGTTGTGTAAATATGTAAAAGCGTCTGTCAGAAAAGTCTGTCCAATCGTTTCTCCAAACAATAGCTCCAGAATGTTGAGCTGGTAAAATTCCAGTGGCCAATAAGAAAGTGAGATGGATTTCTGATAGCTGAGCTCATCACACGGCTGATAACACTCACATGACTGTTCGTATGTCCGGTTGTTTGCCAATTTTCTCATCAATTCCACCTCACAGTCTAACTTTGGTAAGGAAATGTTGTGCAGGGTGTGTCTGGAGCCATTGTGTAAGATCTCTCTCCAATCTGGCACTGTGCCACAATAAGTAAGATTTTCGTGTTCAAAGACATGTGGTAGTGCTGATGATTGACACCCACATTTGTTGACGATGATTTTTTGTTTGCATAACTGCAGGCATGAGAAGATGTTGTGTCGGTAAAGACGAGAACCTTGTAACATCTTTCGGCTACAGTTTCCGTGAGGCTCAGATAGTCTGGCATGGAGGGAGGCCTTAAGGCTGACAGAAGTTGTGTAGCCTGGTGGAACATCGAAGCCATGCTCAACTGGGAATGGCATAGTGTTAGGAGCATGGATTATAACACGTGTTCCAGCTCCATTGGCTATGTTAGACTCCATGTTATATAATCCATAAGCCCCTGGTGGTGGATCATCGTTATCAAGGGAGAGAATAAGGGATAAACCATACTGGGGACCAGTTGCACTCACCATCACCTTTTCTTTGAGCTCACCACTGTTAAAAGTGAAACAATTGTAATAATTGGATCCATCGAAAACAGTTGTGAAATTATCCACCGTACAATCTTGTTCATTATATCGACAATGAAGGATAAAATGTTCTATGCTGTGAGCAACACTCATGGATTCCTCTTTACAATTTTCATAGTAACCTTGGATAGACTCAAGGCGCTCCTTTTGCTGACCAAAATTAAAGGAACTTGTAAAATTTATCCACTTAATGATATCTGATTCACCCGACCACATGACCTCTTTGGTTTTAGTCAGTGAAATGGCAGCAATGTTACAGACAGTAACAGTTGGGAATTCTACAGGCATCCCATCTCTCATTCTAGATACTTCAACCACCTGGTAATCCAGATACTTTTGTGCCAGGAGAGACAGCTGAAGGGTAGCTGCAGTAAAACCAAAAACTACCAACACACCCCACATTATTTTCCGAGAAGTTTTCTCTGATGTTGCGATCTTTGCTAATCCATGCGCATTGCTTTCTGATCCTAGCTCTGTAATCAGATTGACAGCGCTGCGTTTTGTTCGCTGACTTTTCTGTTTAACCATGCTCAGCTGGTTGTTAAAAAAGTCGAGCTTGCTGAAGGCTGTAAACTTCATATGCCTTGGTTTAAATTCTCTACAACAGAAAGAAAAAAATGAATATTAAACAAATGCTAATTCAATGTGTTGATTAAATTGTCAAATATGTATATAGATAAAGTCCATCGTAGCCATTTGCAAAGAAAGTCATTTTTAAAATGTGACATGTGCATTGGATAGGTATAAAAGATTGAAGCAAATAAACTGGCAAAAGTTCCAAACTATATTTGCGTATTATATTTCTTTTGAATAAACAAGGAAATATTTTTAAGATACATTTGTTGTCAGTGGCAGCTGTTTTATGTGGTTAAAACTCAAAGGCGTGAAATCCTGCATGACAATTCAATGCTTCTCTAAGTGGAGGAAACATGTGACTGTCAAGTACAGAATGACAGATAATTTCATACATGTATAACATCAGACTGCGGACTCTTGCAGATCTCAGCTGCATGACATCGTTATAAAACAGTGATAATGTTGTCAATTGTTTTTTAAATAGCGTTTAACTTACTCATAAATGCTCATTATACAGGCTTGCCTATATACACAACTCTCTAGATTCCTAAAGTAGATAGTACCTAGATCTTGTCAATTCAACTCAATCAAGGTACAAGATTAAGTTATATGTATATACGCAATTGTCTCCAGTTAAAGGAAGACATAATGGTTTTATGATAAAATAATATATCTTGCCCTCTATTGTCAGGGAATGATTGGTTTGTTTACCAACAAGTCCATGTCCATTTATGTTTATGTAGAATAAAGCGCTACTTCAAAGACAGGTGCTGGACTAGAATGTGCTAATGAATGTCATAGACAGAAACCAAGGCCATCTGTTTAAACCTTTTGCTTTAACAGAGTGACACAAACACTTTGTATAGTTTTGGGTGATGGAATTGAACTAATTTGAAATTTCACCCCTGGAAATCATGTAAACTATGTCCAGTGAGGAATTAAAAAAAAAATAATAATAAATTTTATTTTTTTATATTATAATTTTTGATAGAACCAACTCCAATATCAATGTGAAACAAAAAAAGTTGAATTTATCACATAAAAGTTAAACCTTTAGTACATGATGTTTAAGATGTTTTTCAAGCCATATTCCCTGTATTCAAACCGTAGATCTCTTTCCAGCTTTAAAAAAGAATAAGAACAAATAGTCAAAAGTTTGCAAAGTGGTTTAAAAAAGCCCATGTTTTACCAGAACATCAGAATACATCTTTATACAATCAGCTGTCATAAATGTGGAAGAACTAAAAGGCTTAACCAAACATGAGTTTCATAAGTTGAAAATTATTAAAACCAGTCAGTGCATATGCTTGATCATATACAACTGGTGTAGAATTCAGAAATAAGTTGCGGGTGGTTGGAGGGAGCTTCATGTTGCCTGGTGCTCTCAGAGCTCAAGGGGAACAGGAAGCCGATCTGTTGGTAGCGTCTGTATTGCGTCCTGTTGTTGTCATCCTGTATTTGTCCCGTCCTGTCTTTGTTTGTTGCCAGTTGTGTCGAGGGTGGTTTCCTTCACCCATTGGGCTGGCACGTTGTCATATAAATGAAATACCCTTGAGTACAACGTTAAACCCCAATCAAACAAACAGAAATAAGTTGAAGGAGCAAAAACATATAAATAATCACTAACTTCATCTTCATTGAGATCCGAGCATTATCATGCCAGCAGGGACTCGAGCAGTCAACACAGAAAGCATTGGATCAGATTATCTATCTATCTTTAGTGCCCATTTTCTGTTATGCTTTTGTAACAGATTTAATCTATTGACTCATTTGAGAAGTGAAAATTGCTGAACAACTGTTGCATATATTATTTATTCATTTGTTCCTTATCCTGGTTAACATTTAAGGAAGGAAATTTATTTTTAGGATCTTATGTAAATTCAATAATGGCTGGTGTTTATTAAAGTCCATAATAAAATCTTATATACTATGTTCATATAGACTACCATTACCACAGCATAGTTCATACAAGTTTTAGCCCTACTATAAACATAGTTTTAATCTTTCATGTAACAGGAATTAATATTAGTTTATAATATTTATTTTGATTTACTTTGTACTTTGACCAATATTCCAATTAATCATGGGAAATAATAAGAATTATGAATGAATTAAATGTTTCTCATATTTGGTAAATAGGGGCTTAGACAGAAATCATTTATCATAAGTATGGTGTCCAAAATGGTACTTTGGCTTCACTGTTTTGGTAACTGGAGGTCTTTAAATGGGTGTCCAAATGAGGGAATTGGTCCATTCCGGGTGTCCAAAGGATCATGGACATCCCCCTGCCTAAGCCGTTATCAGTAAAACATAATGTACTTTTTTGTTCTACGTAATGCACAGGTTTCTCACAAGGCTTTTACATTTGATCCACTATAAGATGTCATCAAGTCACCTTCAATCCCATATAAATGATTTAATCTGGTGTTAGTATTGACTAATGTGTTCGCAGGCAATGAGGTCCAGATGTGTCATACATTTATACCTGGGTAAAACAAGCAAAATCAACAGCCAAGGACACACCACTGTGGCCAAACAAGTCCATACAACCGTCAAACTACACGTTCTGATCACATGCCTGCTTATTCAACACAAGCTTTATACTTTAAGCTAACACATATATCATATTCTTGGGCCATTGACAAAATATTGAAATTGAAAGAAGAATTGATTCAGAAAAACATGTTTCGTTATAATTTTAGGATTACTTAATCCAATTGATCCTTTGACAGATCTTTCTTGATGAAAATCTATAATATATATACTGTAAAGATCAAACCTTCGCCTTCAGGTATTCTTTTTTGCCAAGAAATGTCTACTCAGATAACCGCTTGAATCAGATGTCTTCTCACTTTTTTATGCCTTTTGTTTCCCTTTTGGAAATCTAGTTTTATAGAAGATTATAATGAACAGTCGTAACAAATTCCTATTTTTTTTACTAAACTGAATTTGAATGATGTTGACAGGCACAGCAGATTGTATGACTTCACGATTCCTCACGAGATAACATTCACTTACTATAAACTTTACATGATGTGTGAATAGTAATTTACACATGCACAACTGTCAGATTTTAATATTTTGTTTCCTTGGCAATATTATGATGCATGATAGCATGATGTGTTGATTTTCCTAAGTATATATGTGTTAATTTCCATGCAGAGTGTATCTGCGGGGGTTCATAGACATCTAAATATTGAGTTTGTTGGCAGAATAAAAGTCAGTATTTTGTAATGTTATTTTAGTTTTTTTTTTTTTTCATTTTATAACGCATTTATTTTTATCATACTTAAAAATTAAATATGGCAGTCTGAAA